>JAHQIW010002000.1:0-53374 GCA_019055375.1 Parelaphostrongylus tenuis
AGGTTATAGTGTTATCTAGTTGATTACATTCCTATCGGTGTGACCCTTCCTTGATTTGATTGAGGCGAAGTCCGCCGAAAGGTTAGCTAGTATAAGAACAGTACACTTACCGATTACCGCTAAGATTAGTAGATAGCCGATCCCGGTGTTCACGCACACTTATCGGCCGATTATTTTTACCCATGAATATTCTGTCTGCTGCTTCGCTGTAGAGCTCTATGGGTTATGTTTTTACCAAGCTAGGTTTTTTGTACTCTTTTCAGGCTTAGCCCGCGCCTTCAATGAAGAACTACAGAAATCCTCTGAGATCGCTTCCACAATAGAGCAATATTTCGCAAATGCAGGGTTAACATCAAAAATACTGGATTCGTCGACAAGTTAAGCATGGTAATGTTCTGACTCAATCCTCACGTGGATTGGCAGTGCATGATATATGATAGTTCGTCATCATTTGCTAATTTTAATTGGATATTTTCAGTGACAAAAGCTGGATTTTATCTGGAATTGCACCACCCTCACCTTACTTTTTCTTACTTTGAAGTCTACTTTTCCTTATATCTCCCAATACTTCTGAAGCCTTGATCAACGGCAAATCCCTTGTTTACTTACTGTATGTTGCAGATTCCTAGATCTGCCGAATTGCTTTGGAGTAATTGTTCCTTGAATGGTAGACAGATTAGATTTCCTGTTGTACGATTGCAAAACGTTATCGCTCTACCCGGTGTGCCAACTTTTTGTGAACGAGCTTTCGATGAAATCAAGGTAATCACGCTCTGTGTTCACTTTTGCAAATCAGACTTCTTTTTCAGATGATCTGCTCAGTATTCTATCAAGAGGGCTGACTTATAGAGCTTGATACACGTGTTTCAATCTTGCGATCTCGTCCGTCTGGCAGTTACCCTTTGTCGTCTTTGCCAATCCTTGTGGGTGCTCCAGTCCTCACACTAAGAGTTAGCGACGACGGACGTTTTACACTCTATGTCCAGTGAAATCCTCACCGAACATAGAGCATTGTACACTCCATTGCTCTTGGCTGGTAAATGCAATATATCAAAGACGAGACAGGTTAACTGCCAGACGGACGAGATCGCAAGATCGAAACACGTGTATCGGGCTCTATAAGTCAGCCCTCTTTAATAGACCACTGACATGCGTGGCTCAAAAATGATTATCAGGCACATTGAATTTGAGCTGTGGGATTGCTGGAAAGTGCAAGAAGTTGCTTCGCCGAACATATATAGATATGCTAATTCCATTTACTGGCAAGCATTGCCGGCTTGACTACCTGGCGTGAGTGTATCCGACAATGGCTCTCCGTGGGCTATCGACGCAATCAATGCGGTTTTGAAAAAGGTGGTGATGCCAAAATGTCCGGATAGACGTTCAAACTTGTGGTGACCTCCTGTATTCTCTCAAAGAAGACGATTTTCAGATGTCCTTCTGGCTGGACACAAAATTTTCACAAGACTATGTAGTTTTACGATAGCCTAAATCTTGACGATTTTAATGCTACTTCTTAAAAATAGACCTTGTAATGCGCTGTCGGAGACAAAGGGTAATAGCAGTTCATTCTGAGCACAATCTATCTGCCCGGCTGTTGCTAGCGATTTTAACTATGTTTTCAGTACTTTTTCGACGCTTTGAAGAACGATGTTCCTGCAACTGAGATTGCTTTCTGAGATAGAAGAGCTGTAAGGAAGAGAACTGCTCAAGCTAAAACAATGTGTTTTACAGTAGGATTAGTTAGCTTGTAGCTGGAACTTCGTATTGTTGTTTTCGTAATTTCTTTCTTTTCGTACGTAATTTCTTCTTATCCTTGCAGCGCTTTACAAAAGTTTTTAGAAAATTCTTTTCTCTTGTTTCGTTCTCGCCGTTATCCAACCATTTGAACGTACTGAAAGTTTAATGAAAGGTCAGGCACACGCCAGCCCTGCAAACTAAAAAAGTGCGCCAAACTAAAATGTTATTTTCTTTCGGCTGCTACAGCGCACTAAAAAATGTCTTTGAAAGCAAGTGCAATATCGAAGTCGCTGAGATTTAAGCTATCGAATGACTACCAAAAGTCCGAGAGGAAAGTGAAAGAAGTCCAATTTCGAAGACGTTAAACGTTATGAGGACGTTCGATCTGTCAGTGTTGGAAGAAATTTATTTGCGTTTGTTCTCTGGGCTATCAATTCCTAAGTTTTATTAGAATTCGTGAGTGATTCAGAAGTTGTTTTTCAATCAGTTTTGCTGATCTACAAAATGTAAGTCAAGCTTTTCACCAGCGCATACTATTTTATCATTCGAGAAAGAGTTGTTGTCTAGTCATAGAAAAAGAGAAATAAAATGTTAAAATCTTTATCAATTTGCGTTTAAGTATGAATGAAGTAAGTTCTAATTGAATGAGAAAATTTATGTTCTGTGACAGGATTTTTCAGGGTCAGATTTTTTCATCGTCATTGAAACCTTTGTATTCGAAAACTTTGTATACATCACAAGATGAACTGAAATTTGCCCAACAGCTATCGAAAATAGCTTCTAAATACAATGGAATTGTAGAAATCGGGTCATATCCTGTTATAAACAACAGGTATGTATGATTGGTCGAAGATTTGTAGTAAATTTACAAATTTATATCCATTAGTTTTGCGTGCTTGCAGTTTTTTCAAAACGAAACTCATTTTGGACAGTGAATCAAGTGAGTCAGGCCGTGCTGCTGCTGATGATGTAATCAAGCTTCTTGGAGGTGAGCAGCATATCACTCTCTCCTATTTAAACTATTGAGCTCAGTGATTACGCTGAATGGGAAATATCTTCTGTAGAATTCCATCTATGATGTTACCGTGAAAAGTTCACAAGATTCTAATTCCAGTACCATTCATCTTCAGTAGCTATTTGAGCTTTTCTTCATAAAATCCTAGCGCTTGACGTAACTGCGATTATATGGGTCATATATGACTTAAACATCGCTTAAATTCCAGTTGTGTTCTTCTGATGTGGTACAGTTTGCATACGTCATTCCGTTATCTATCCATAATCGTATCGCGATGTAAACATAGTGTTCAGCGAAGACTACTTCAGCTGTTGACTGCACAGTACGACGTGATGATAAATGTACAGACCATATCTAAGGGAGTCCAGTTTCTAACCCTTTGAGTGGCAAAAGCGTCGCTTCGAAACACTTATTGCCATGCCGCCTCACGGCTTACTGTAACTTACTGTAGTGAGCGTGCCATAAGATACAACTCTGGTGCTTATCTGTTAGATTAACTGGTTACGTTTGTACTTTTTCATTTGATTTTTTTTACATCATTTACATTGGGCATCTTAACCATAATGGACTAAGAAATCATATTTATGAGACTTGTAAACAATGTACACAAACACGTTCGAAAGTGATTTCATAATATTCATCTGTCTTGTAGATTAAAATTGTTGCGCAGTGTGCAGTATTATTGATGACAATGAGTTGATTGCATTAATGCTCACTAGAAACTATTATCGTCGATTCTACTATTTGAATTGAGTTATTGAAGTCTCTTTAGTCATATTCTATCTCCTACTATTCAACGACTCCCCTTATTGGAGTCCAAATTTTTAGATTAGAAATGTCATTCAAGCGCCCTCGCTTGCCGATTGTCTGCGTCGCTTATAGATGTAAAATTGACGTGGTACGTAAACTCTTCCGGTACGACGGTGATTTTCCGCCTAGCACGCGGCGTGGTCGATCTGCAGCAGTGCGCACTGCAGCTTTGAAATGATATCTAGATCTTAATCCTTATCAAAAAGATTTTGTAATTGTAAACAGCGTGATGTGATAGAAGACCCTTCAATAGGGCTGCTATCGGAAGTAAAAGCAGCGTCGATGGGTTTTCTCATACCCCTTATCTTTGGAGCGAAAATCCAAACATCGTAAACGAATTGTTATCCTTTCTTCATTGATAAAATCTCGTAAAATTGCTTCCAGATTTTAGGCTTGGTTTCAAGATCGACAGACAGACGACAAAAACACATAGAAAAAGATTGAAATCTTCGATAACATCTATCGTTATTGGTGATCTAACGCAAGGATTTTTGTTTTTCATTATGGCTGACAATTTAGCACTTTCGCCTCCATAAGAACCACGGTGATTTGCGTTGAGTGTTTATAGCAACTATTCTTTTGCGATGCTGGTCTCGGTAATCGTCTCATCAACATAAATCGAGGATCACTGCAAGAATGAAGTTGCGTCCCTGCTCCGTCATATAGGACTACAGCGACTCCAACGACCACCTCTATATCATTCGCCAGTTCTCCATCATACAAAACGGTCCCTAGGCGATTGTCGACTATGATTATTTGCCTATCCGGTGGAAATTCATCTTGCAGCAGTCGGATTAATACTAGTGGTTGGAAAGAGAGTTCTGGCGCACTTTAATAAGCATAAGATTACTCATATGCATATCATGGGAATATTACAGTCTCTTATGTAAGATTTTCCCACTGAAGGAATAGGTATTATTCGTCTTCAGTTCTACTTCGTTAGACGCCTCCTCCATGTCCAGCGATACAATCGAAGTCCGTGTTTTATTGCGTCATTGTTGAGGAAAGGGTTTTCCACAGCGAGCTGCAGTCGATGAAATCAGCGAAGTTGAAGAAGAAGGCGCAACAAGCAAATCTGTCGCTGGACGCTGGTTTCAACGCTTTGATGTCGGTGATCTTAATTTCGAAGACAAGCCTTGTGTAGGATGTTTAACAAGCCTGAACAACGTAGATCACATGACTGCTAAAAGTTCTAGCAAACCATGACCTTTATTTTGAAGATAAATTAACAATATGTTTTTCTGAATCCTTACATGAACTTTCATTTTTGAGGGTGTCGCTGAACTTTCTTTTCAACCTTATAGCTTGGGGAAAAAGTCGTGAGAAAATGCTTGTAAAACATTTATTAATGCATCTATCACACCTGAACAAAGACAAAACTAATAGTTTACTTTTACTACTTTCTTACTTTTACTTTTTTTAATTTACTACTGAACAGCGCACTTTTGCCAACTCTGTCTTCGCCCAAAGCCAGATTGATGCGTTCACTTGCTACGTTTGCATTTGAACTCAGCAGCCATTCGTGCATCATCAACAACCTAATTTGCTCGCTTATTAACTTCGTCTTGAAATAAGTAGATGAATTATATACCAATCAACTCGAGAGAAGACGGGCTTTCAAATGGCCCAAATACACAAAAAATGGTCGACACCCAAAAAAGCTACAAGCATTTTCTCAGAACTATTTCCCCAACCTATCAATATTAGCCGACGTATAACAAAGCAATGAAACTTGGAAATATGGTCTTTGACGCAAAAATATGTTCTCTACGTTGGAACATAGGAAATTTTATGGCACTTGGGCGCCTTTTTTCAACTGAATGCACCCCAATAGGAGTTTTTTAGGTGATATTTCATCATTGAATCACGTAATATCTTTTTTAAAGCTTACGTTGTAGTATGTAAGTACCAGAATTCCGTCTTAGCAGGCACCAATACAAATCTCCCGGCACGTGGCGCATCGATTGGAGTACTATTATTATCACGTCGTACCGAAGGGGTTAAGCCTTTTTTGAGAAGCCCGTGTGCCAGACCTATTATGTCCTACTTTTATCCTGTCTTAGTCCACTTTCATGTACCCTGTATTTCATAAGGTCACGATAATCTGATTGCCTTTGCACTGTGTTTTCTATGTAAAATTGGTCTCCTGAGACATACGGACTTTGACATTTCTTCTTTTTTTTCCGCGAAAAGATGACACTGCATGAGCTGAATAAAATTTCAACGGCAGTTTGTTCTTAATTCGTATTCTCCTCTTGTTGCGAATAATTAACTCCATTATCTGTACCGCGGCAGCAAACAGCTTTGAAGAGTGGTTTTCACTACCTCAGAACCTCTTTTCAATGAGGAGTACGTTGTCTGTTCGGTAGATACCTTTTCTAGTTGTTGTTATGACAGCTAGCTAGTTTTTTTTTTTGGTCGCGAGTGCTATTATCTCCACATCGTTTCATAACTTGATTGGCGAGTGTTTATTAACACAGCTCATTCTTGCTTGCAACACTTTTATACGTTTTAGTTGTTGTCGCTATTCATAGCTTTTCTTAGATACTATGGTCCATTACGATAGTGAGCCATGGGTTGATACTACGACAAAATTTTGCAAATATCGAGAACGAGAGCTTACCAAGAATTCAGCGTACGTTTCACGCCTTGACGAGGCACTAGATGTATTGAGAGGAATTCTCAAGCGTTATCCGTAAGTTAGATGGTGGTTACCCATGTAAAGCAAAGTGAAATTGTGGTGTTTATAGACTTGATCAAATTGCTCTATCATTCAACGGTGGAAAAGACTGTACTGTTCTTCTGCACATGTTTCGACTAGTAGTTGATGAGTACGTTATGTCTTATTTATGCTTCTTAACGATTGTTCTGTGAGTTCAGTTCAATAAAGCTTTACCTTTTCTAAGAATGTTCGGTCCAGAAGTGGAGATTCAGGGCTTTCATATTTTGTGTGAGGATCAGTTTCCAGAAGCTACTCAATTCATCATAGATGCTGCAAGAAAGTGAGGTGCCGTTTTTCATAAAGCTTTAGACAAAGCAAAAATATTGTTGTAGCTATAACATGGTTGTGACTGAATATCCTGGTCCTCTCAAAGCAGGATTGGAGCTGATGAACAAAGAGCAGCCAAATGTGATCGCTGTATTGTTGGGTAGTAGGGCAAGTGATCCACGTGGGAATCGTATGAGGTTAGTTGTGTTCTTCTACGAAGTCATGCCGATCTTGTTGTGATTTTCAACTCCGGAACTGTATGTACATAATCCTGAAGTTCTCATTAACACTCACTCTACTTCGAAATAAGGATAGACATGAAGGAATCAGTCAAATCGGGCTGAGTTGAGCGTACAAGGAAAGGTATTTAAATATTCAAATCAGATTAAGGGAAACCAATTGATTTTAGGAGATACTTGAACGAGAGGGAGGGGGAGAGAGAAGGAGGCGAGAGAGAGAGAGAGAGAGGAGAGGAGAGAGAAATTTTATGGACATGAATGTACAACCACAAGGTTCAAGGGAGAGCTAATTTGAGAGCAGAAAGTTGAAAAGAGAGAAAGTAGACCGAAGACATGAATGTGAAAGTCACCACTATCAAGGGAGAGCCAACTAAGATTTCAGCCAGTAAATTGTGTTTGTTTACCGAATGATGGAGTTTTGAGAGATGCGCTGGAAAGTGTCGATCTGTGTTGTAGGTGACAAGCTGACCGTTACATGCTCGATAATGCGCATCATTTGATGTTAGAAGTGAAATGTCAGCCAAGAACCAATATAGAGTATATGAGGTACAAAACCTTTTCGGATTCTTTTCTTATTGAATAAGGCTTTTAGTAGTAGTGTTATAAAATTAAAGATTCTTGAGTAATATGCAAAATCCTGAACCTCAGGAGGCAGTCAAACCCGCGCTTGGCCCATACCGAGATGCTTGCTATCACTACATCACTGAGGTTCATCTTTTGTTACCATTCTGTGATGCAAGATATCTAAGCTGTCAGCAACCAACCGTTTCGAGAAGGATGAGGCGCGGGTCCCGCTCCCGCCCGAGGTGTTGCGCATATCGCTTGGCATATTTCGATATGTAGTTGTCACGTCTATCAAGTGCCGTGTGTCATGGGTAAAGTGGACTTCGTCGTAATATTGTCTTCTCTAGGGATCTGAGTTGAACCAAGTGGTCCATATCATTATGACCTTGAATATAGTCGTTTTTATTCTACACTACTTCATCACTATGTGGCTGATGATAATTTACAAGAGCTAGAGCATAGCATAACAAATGAGTATAGCAGTTGTTCATAATTATGTAGCATTTCAGATCACATGTTGAGTGGACAGATGAGGATTGGCCAAAATATCTGCGTGTGTGCCCAATATCAAAGTGGTCGTACCACGACGTATGGACAATGTTGAGAGGTTTATGCGTGCCGTATTGTTCCTTATACGAAATGGGATATACTTCATTAGGTGGACGATCTACCACTGTAAAAAATCCATTGCTGAGAACTGTTGAGAAGGATGGTGTAGAGAGGTAAGCTTCACTTTTTCTGATGAGAAATCCTAGTTCGTCTTACGCCCTTGCCTTTATTCTGTTCTTTAACTTTTTAAAACACCTTGTTCCATTATGCGCAAACCACCTGGCTGTGAATGTTAATTCGTTGTTGGAATATATAGGATCAAGAGTATAAAAACGAGGGAAAGTCTTTTTTGAAGCTGCACGTGCGAACATAGAATGCTCGCTTTTCACCATAGTTTCAGATATCTGCCTGCTTACGTTTTGGCCGATGGAGATGCGGAACGTAATGGACGGTTACTCGTCTAGTGACAGGGACGACACAAGTTTTTTTGGAACTTCTTCACCAAGTTTTATGATGGCATATTTTATAAGCAGTATCGTCTTAAGCTCGCAGGTTGAACTCTCAGTGTTTTCTTGTGATGCTGTTTTTTTCTTATTATTTATTTGTTCTTATTTGAAGTTTTTCACAAGAGATCTACTTGCCGCTTCTTCTTTTGACCACGTTTGAGTTTGCTATGTTACTTTTACCAAAGGCCCTTTTTAAAGCTGTAATTAGATTTTCTGTGCTAAGGTGATTCTTGTAATGTGATATTGAATTATACCTTCTCTCAGAAATGGTCAAATGAACAGTTAAGATCTAATAAATTTTTCAAAGACACTGACTAAAAAGAAGCAAGTGTAAACAAATATCTTTGACCTTGAGAATATGTTTCTTCTGGAAGGATGCGGTAGCCTTATTAGAATATAGGTCGTCTCTCGACACGTGATCTCCTAGCATTCAGTTGTGATGCCTTTTCAAAACTCAAATTCACTCATGATAACTTCCCATATTCTGTTGCTGCACGCGCCTTGAAAACCCACGTGCGCACTGCGCGAGTGTTCAGAACGATGGCTTATATACGTCCAGTTGAGGCTGAAGAGGTTAATATCACATGCGAACTGAAAGTATACAAAAGCTCTTTTCAGCCTAGCGATAAATGTGGCTGTCGATATGATACGCCCATTTGAAAGGTTTTAGACAAAAGAATAGCGTATTCTGAAAAGGTATGATAGCTTGTGCTCGAAACTGTCTAAACAGAAGCAATATTTAGGAAGTAAGAAGAAACCATCGTCACGAACTGGTTGGCACGATGTGGTAAGGTTTCGTGAGGAGAACGATTCGAGTTTTGGCGTTGGTCTATTTGAATCGCACTTCTTTTTGACATCAATCATTGTCGACGGAAAGTGAAAGCGAGCTGCAATGTGTTTGAGACATACATCTTAATTCAACAGTAATATGTTGCAGCATCAGATCCTGCAATAAAATGACAGATAACATGGGTTTTGAATAATTAGAGTAATGCAGTAAATCTCACTGATTTGTGTATTTTGAAGAGGCGGTTTGTGCTTTCTTGGAAGAATTCGAGAACTTCGCTACTACCGAATTCTAGAAAGATAATTTCAGTGGAATGCTCTCGTCATTGCCTCTTCACTGACCGAGAAGAGACTAGTTGGAGAAGGATTAAATAGATGCAAATCAAAGATACTCAGTCTTCAGCGATTTGAAGTAGGAAACACTCGGCCCTATTCGAAACGATGCAATCACCTGGATCGGTCGGTATATGGTGTACAGCAGTGATTCCTTTTCTTGAGGTTCTCTTTTGGTATACGACTTTCTTCCCCTTTAACTAATTATGGTCATCGTTAGGTTTTCCGAAGATGTTATGACGAGCATCAGCTGAGATACTTGTGTACTGCACTAGCACTTTTTACTCTATCTTTATTTGATCCGTCATCATAGTGTTTTTTCACTAAGCACATTCCAATACTTCTACCATTCAGTTCGGTTCATTCATTCAATTCGAGGAGCCTCTTGATCAGTTGAAACGGGAGCATTCAAAGAATTTCTAGCAACTGAGTCATATTTACTTAGTAAGCAAGAATTTTTGTAAGCGTTCAAAAATTTCACAACAAATCACCGTTATATAATGATGTTGATACTGATGTAAAAAAGGGATCAACATGGTAAAAACATCTATCCAATGCTATTCACTTTCGCCACCTTGAGTGTTTGTGGAGACAAGCGTATTCTCGTGAATTTAGGACTCCCGGTTTCTATAGCGCTAACGTTAAGATGTTAGACGAGCCGGTCGTTTACTTTGTCAATGTTTACAACGTCGTATCCTCCTACGAGCGTCTAATGACTTGAATACACCTCCAGTTCATGGTGGCTATGGGACTTCGTAGTTTAAATTCGGCCGCTGCCTCTTTTTTTTTATGCGAAAATTGGAAGGTATCGCCAGGAATATAAAAACTATTCCACGAGTAGTTCCTATTTCCGTATTGTCCAAGTTTCCTAGACTGATTGGGTTTACTTGAACTTTTGACTCAATGTGTAATTTAGTTTCAAATGACCTTTCCTACAGACCTTCATTGCACCCCATACCTTTTACTTGATCCGTTATATTCTCTTTCACATTAACTTCAAGTACAAGCTGTTCCCACAACCTTTTCATTAGTGTGACAGCATCTCACCCGAATGCAAGACATTTTATTCCTTTCACATCAAAACGTGCACTTTTAGCTTTTTGTGTTCTGAACTTTTCTTCCCATCGGTTGTACGCCTGTTACCTTTCGCATGTAAGCCTTCGTCTTCGTTCTCTGTGTAAGCGTAAAATCCTCCCCCACGGTGTAGTCTGTGAGTTCCATAGCTTCAGCGTTCTCGTTTTCTAGTTATTCACCCACTTTGTTCATATCTATTCACTCAACTACATATCTTCAGACTGCAATTGTATTGTTCTTATTGCTATAAACTGTTATAACCCAAACGTGAGTCGTTTCCGTGCTTACGTGAAAAGACTCGCTTAGCAAATTAACACAAGTCGAGCCTTCTGCTTCGAGTTAGTAATTATTGTGTGCTAAAAACTAACTCGAAACTCAGCACTCTCTATTGAACAGCCGATAAAGAAGGCGTGGGCTGATTTCGTGTAGAACTCAGGAACAGCAGCGACATAGGCTAGGTAGTACCTTCGATTTACTGAGATATAGTTTATTGCGTTACGGTAAACTCTCCACTGAGAGGCTGTCACGCTGCCGCTGCGAGTGAGACTTCTGGGACTATTCATAATTATTGATGGTTTTGGCAATCGGAAGTAAACTTAGATAACCTCCAAACCTTTTCGCTCCTTCCTAGTTCGTGGGTCCCATAGACTCATCCAGAATCAATTTTCGCGTTAGAATCTTTCACCTATGACCTTGAAGAATGCATGGTTGTCTCTGGAAAAGTTTTCGAGGTTCACAGAAAACTCTATGACATCGTGTTTGTCATAGCATTATGCTGGTGCGTAAGCAACGAAGATGGTCAAACCCAGCCCTAATTAACATCGTTTTGAACGCAATCTTCCTATCCGAGTTGTTAGCTGTTCCAATAGATCGATCTTCGTTGTTCGACATTTTTTTGACAAAGGAGCCAAAGCCGCCGACTCGTTTACGATCGCAACTTTCAAAATACTGTTCTTATACGATCTCATAACACCGTCGGAGTCTTCTCGTCTTACCAGCCAGTGCGTCGTTTCGTTCTTTCTTGCTTGCATTCAAAGATCTCTCACAGCGGATTTGCATACTAGTACTCGTGCGTTATAATGCAGATCGTAACATTAGTCCATTCCGATTTTGGCAGCCTTGTATGGCTTTCAGATTTTATCAGCTCTTCGTGCTTGTAATACCGGACGCTGTCGCACAGGGGTTTTTTGATAACAGAGGGATAAGGCTTATTTTTGATAGTGTTAAGTGTTTGATATCCAAAGTATAGTTCTCTAGGCTTTGAATATGGAGGATCGATACTAAAAGGTAGCTTGCCAGTCTCTACCGGAAGAACATAGAAGCTTATTTGTTGGAGGCGATTCCATCCGCTTGATTGCTAAATTTTAGACAAATTTGACTCACCGAAATAGAGGTATGTCATATCCGCCATGCAGAACACGTTAATAATGATCTGAGCTGTTACTAGCTCATACTGCAGGCCGCGTGTCGGAGGTGCGGTGCAGCGCGCGGGGAACCTTTATTATCACGCGTTGCAATGGAACTGTGGGAATTCGTTTGGTAATCTGAGGTACTGAGGGGATATTATCGTAATGGAATGATGAATTCGAGCGGAAGAGACCCTATGAAAGGTTTTATAGTTAGAGAATGCCCATTTATTAAGAAATTATCTATGTTTTAACGAAAAAGCATATTGTTGTGAAAGGAAACATATTTCCAGCTGTTATATAACTTCATTTCTTTCTTTGTCATCCATATTTTTGTAGTCATTCGATAGCTTGATAAATGCCTATTCTCCCACTAAGTTGACTTTGAGAAATGACTCTTATAGTACGTTTAGTAACCATAAAAGATAACGTTTTGCGATCAGAGTTCGCTTCCCAACTACGCAAAGAATTTTCTTGCTTATATAGTAAAACTTTGATTATTATGATATTCTATTGCTACAAAGTAATGAACATTACTGAAGAGATCTCAAAAAATTCGTTTCTGGTAGAATGAATGCCCAGTTGTCGAAGTATTCCCACTTTTCATTACGATTTGTGCGAACTGCAGTTACATTCTGTTAAAAGTACTCGTGAATCCTTGCCTTCTCCAACCAGAGAGAGTATTTTTACCAGACTTTTATCAATCAATCAATAGCTTAAAATGGAGATTTCTTAACTCGGGCTTGGTTATATAATAACCTTCTTTTTGCGCTGTAACAAATGAAAAGAGGACTGCGTTTTGCATATACACTAATGGCTCGCTGTTTGAAATTTACCCTAGCGTTTTTGGTATTAATACAATTAAATTTTAATTTATAAACAAATATATTGCTGTCAAGGGATAAATTATTCATGAGAGGAACGTATTTCTAGCATAGAGAATCCAACGTGCACCAGAAATTCGATTCGATTCGAAAAGTACATCCTTTTGAAATCATACTTCTAGCCCTTAATGTGCAATTCTACCGCCTATCTTATGTGAAATTAGTTCGAAGCACATTTGACAATGTGAAACCCGTAGAAGGAACACATATGAAGAGAGTTCTAATATGCAGCCGGACTGAGCAGCGACAGACTTCGCATTGATCAAATTTGGGGCAGTTCCTCCAAAAGTACACTTACACTGCACCAGTTCAGTGGACTATTAGTAGTCATTTGATAGCTAAAAATAGAAATTCTAGTACTCAATTTGACTTATGGAAAGGATTTTTCAGTGCGTAATATCAACGAGGAAAAAAAGTCTTGCTTCCGAGATAATTAGCTCATCATTTGAACTATACTGAATGTTCTAATGGCAGTTATACGGTGAAATTTTGACGGTCGGCACACTTCATTGTTACAAGATAGCGACGTTTTATCAAGGAAAAGCTAAATTCCAAATACCCCTCACCTCACATAGTCACTAAAGCTACAAAGATGAATTTACTTCCAACTCTCATTACTCATTTCTATCGTGCATCTTGTAAGAGTGAGACCGTCGTCTGTCCCATAAAAAATTTAGAACATGGAGTTGCGCAGTTTATAGAAGTTGATTGGTTCCTGCTCTTGATCACAAAGTCGCTTTAGACGCTTTCCGTTGTCGAAGATCTTGGGTGATGACACCTTTGATCGCTCACCGACTACCTCTTCATCAGCGCCCCATCAAAAGGATTGGATAAGACAGCGTTTAGTATTAGCTGTAATTTCGAAGGCTCTTCATTCATCGGAGCGTGAAAAGATCAAAATGACTTGCAGTCTGCTCATTCGACCACTTCCGAAGGCGGATCTCCGACGACAGTGAGTACCGAGTGATCGACTGTGGACAGTAGGGAATGCATCATCGAAGGCATTGCACAATCCACCTTGCATTTCCCTGATACAGTTATCACTCAAAGATGTTCAATAACGAAAAGTATTCGATTCCTCCTCGCATCCGCTAACTACGATTAACATGCAGATTTACAAAGGTTATGTGTAAGAAAAGATTAAATCCATCGAGATCTCATGAAAAACTAGGAGAATCCAATTTTTTGCCTGAACGGGTTAGGTGGAACCAGAAACGAATCATGTGGTAGAGGGATTCCTCAAATTGGTGAAAACGATACCCATTGGAAGTAGTTAGGCAACAAGATCTCTGTTTAACTGTTGAACGTCTACAACGACCTGGATGTGGTCACACTGAAGTTGTTAGGTGAGATGGAAATCTGATCGGGAGCATGAAATCGTCTTGAGGGCAATCAGCTGAAAGGAATACGTAGTGGGCGTGAACGGAACGAATGTAGTGTCATCACCACAGTAGGATGTGGTAGGAGTACAGAATAGAACGCAAATAAAAAAAAAACTTATGCCCAGTAATGTGGAGTGTTGCGCAAAAGCGTTTGCGTCAGCCGAAATTTGAACCCAAATCTCACTCTTTCCAGGAGGGTATGCTAACCGTTGCACCACCGACGCTCGTTTTGCACAGCACTCTTTTACGCTGCAGCGCGTTATTTGTCAACAGCCAACCGTATACGGTCTGGCGGGGCAACCCGTTGCAGCGTAAAAGAAGTGCTGAGCAAAACGATTGTCGGTGATGCAACGGTTAACCTACGCTCCCTGAAAGAGTGAGATTTGGGTTCAAATCCCGGCTAACGCAAATGTTTTTTCGCAGCACTTCACATTATTGGGTATATTACAAGAATATGCCACATAAACAGGCGGTTAAGTTAACGAATCTCTATTGAATATAAACTTAGTGTCCATAAAACTGTGGAACGAAGTCTTGTTGTGATACCAAGAAATTCTTACTACAGGGGTTTTCTGATGATAGAGAAAATATCAAGAACTATTAATGAAATGGCATTGCATGCACAGTGCAACGTAATTTTTGACAGTCAGTTGATTGGTTTCTCAATTTCAATCACCATCATGACTTTATGATATTTTATGAATAAAATAATTCCAAAGATGGAAATTTTTGTTGTAATTTTTGAATTCGATAGATGAAACTGATAAAGTAATTGGTTGCTTGATTGTTATTCATTTGCGACAAAAAATGAACTAGAATGTCAGCATAGAAAATAAAAAATAAATCTTGAAATCCGGGGTTCTAGGAGGAAATGCTATTGTTCCTATCCTAAGAAGCTCCATCGATGCCTCTTCTATCATATTTTGCCATGTACTGATGACTAAATTTTCTTTAGTGGCGATAAAAATTCACATTTCATTGGAAAACTGCCACAACGCCATTATAGCCGCCGCGCGACGACGCCGCGTACAGCGAGTATCTCAACATTGTTGTCGACGTATTAACCGCTATAAGGCGACGTGTACCAGCTCGGGTGCATGATTGTTTGAAGGCCTTTCCCGCTGCAGGAAAATTTTCTCTTAGACATTTGGAAGTCGTTAGAAAGATCAAATCTCTGCGATTCCAAAAACCTGCTTAGCTTTAGAGAAAAGCTTCGTATTACGTTGTAACAGCGATAATAAAATATTTTTCACACTCAATTTTTTCATTTGCCTTGGTGGGCCGATATATGGCTATTAACAAAAGTTTCAATACTTACTAGATAGCTCAATCTCGAGGATTCCGACGATAAAATTGGTTTTCCGAAAAGCATGCCACATAACGCCGCAAAAGTGAAAAGAATTTCATGTTTCACGCCTAAAATGCTACCCACCGACCGAATATCATGGGTGGTTTATTGTCAATTATAGATGAAATTTATACGTCAAAGGTATCTTATCGTTGCAGAAAGAATAGAATATTACTAATGAACCTTTTACAAAGGTTGTTTCGACATTGCTAGCTATTACCTTTCCTGAAATCTTTCGTTTTCAGCCTTAATACCACATCCCTGTAAAGGTTAAACAAGCTTCCAATTGCTACTGTGCATTTGTATCGACTATCTTACGAAAACTTAGCTTGAAAGCGCAACTTTACAACTAAAGACCTTTATAAGGTAGCTCGAGTAAGTGGAGGCATATGGCGCGTTCATCATTGCGTATGATACGGTACTTCCGCAATCAGCACCCATAGTCAAAAAACTATTTTTCTCTTTTTCTTTACCAGTCATTCGACAGCTCAAATCTTGAAAATTCAACAGGTGTACTTTCTTTTTGCAAGGTCATCATGTCATACTACAACATCAAAAGGAAAATGTTATTTAACATTCAAGCATCTTTCGATCAGAAAAGCTCTTCCTCGAAAAATTCAGCAATTATTCGATAGTACAAATTTTGGCAAATTCAATGGTACTTTTGGCTTTCCAAGAAAACTTTTTATTGCACTGCAACACTGAAATTAAGATTGCATTTCACATGCGGTGCGTATGCTTTCCACCACTATGTGCATTTATAGTGCTACATTGGCATCAAGCCGTCGCCGTTAAATAATCAGTCGATTTCTCAAATATCGAGGATTTCAACGATGTGCTTGCTTTGAAAAAATTCGCCTTGCGAGCTCTTGCAACAAAATAAAATCGCGTTGTACATCTGAGTATTTTGCGCTGGACACTGCTTTTCTTCAAGGCTTTCACAAACTTGCGATAGCGGAATCTTGACAAATTTAGAAATATGCTTAGTCGTTAAGAAAGACCTTTTAGTGCGTCGTTACGGTCAAAAGAATATTGAGTTTTACACTCATCGCGCACCGCACGCCACATGTAAATTGCGCTGCGCGATCGACGCGGCGCTGGGTGTGAAATTCAACAATCTTTAGCTGTGACAACGCATTAAGACGTCCTTCTCACAAACCAAGCTTATCATTGAGATTGCTAAGATTTGTGTTACTGAACTGTTACTGAAAGTTTGAATAAAAGTCTCTGTCCAGCGAAAGATGCTTGAGTGTGAAAGAATAATTGGTACTTATAAGTCAAGCGGCGACAATTTTCTATGCCAGTCTCATGCACTGAACAGGAAATTTTATAGGGGTGTTTGAGTGGTCATTCGGAAGCTTAACTCCTCGCCCACAACCATATGTTGCCACTTTTTCGAAACACTCTTTTTGTAGTGGTTACAGTAGTGAATGCCTGTCGAATGCTGTGTGTTGGTATGCCTGCCACGCGATTAATTTATTAGGAATAACAGCAAGAATAGATCGCTTAAAAGAAATCAACCTAAAATAAACAATAATTACATATGATACATTCATATCCGCCAACCAATCCAATTGGCGGATCAAAGGCGTATTACGTAACGGTCGATAAATCAATATAGTGTAGTAGCTCGATTAGTAGCTACTTCGTAAGTATGTAGTATGTCAACGTCGTAAGTATTAGTTGCATGTCAACGTAGGTCAAATACATAAGGACAAAGCGTGAGAACCGATTGTAGTCTAGTGCAGATTCTGATGGTACGTAAAATTGTCCGCACGTTGATATGCACCTCCGCGCTTCGATCGATTTTTGAGGAGAAAGGCGAATGAGAAACAAAATCTTATTCTGGATGCTACACTGACATAGAAGGGTGATTTGAAAGGCAGGCAATGCATTGTTGTAGCCCCAGATTTGAGCTTTCTAATAATTGCTAACATTTCTATGAAAAGATCCTGAGCAGCGAATGAGATCGACTGAAAAGCTATAATGGCCCTAGGGTCTTGTATAAAACTATGGTAGATCAAAACTAGAGTTTTTTACTGTGATGTCCGCCATAAAATTCAATGCATTTGATGGATTGGCAAATTCGGCGTAATTCCGTAATAAACAACGTTTTTCTCTACACAGGACGCATATATCTAATCCAAAACTATTTGAGCATAAAGAGAAAATCTTTTTCTGTCAAACTGATACGAAGGCTCCAAAAATTTTCGCAAAACGACGAAAATAAAACTTTAATCAAATGGCGAAAATCGCGCTTTTGCTGTGCTCGCATCTATATCTGTAGCCGTCCTTAGGGGTTAAATTCCCTATTAACCACTTAGAAGCGCGCCACGTGTCCTCATGACCAGCCGGGCTCCATAATCCCTCGGAGACGGAGATCCGTGCTAAAGAACTAATGAGCTTTAGTATTAAGGCTTGTGCGGCCTATCTTACGACACCCTCGTCTTTTTAGGATTCGATTCAATAACTCACGAGTGACTGTCCTTGAGATGTAGGTGTTCGATGTCATATAGGGTGGAACACAGTAAAATGAGAGAGCATTCAAAATCAAAGTGATAGTATTCAACCTTCATGAACGGTAAAAAGATTGCTACGGTTTCGTAAGAATCGCAGCATTCTGTAACTGCAGAATAAACTCATCAACAAACGATTTTTCTCAAAATTTTTCAAGTGTAAGAATCTAAGAGTGACCTCTCACAAGAAAAGCACCTCCACCGGATAAGCTATTTCTTACTCATGAAAAAATGTATAAAAGCATTCCGAAGTAGTAAAATAAACTATTGTAAAGACTTACGTCTACTAGGAACAGCATCGGCCTTACGACGACCTTGAAATGATGGTTCTTCTTGAACAGGAGCGAGCAAATGAAAACCGATCTCATATGCTAGAGAGGAACTTTTCATTGAAGTGTCAGTAATCATTCGAAAGCTAAGACATGAGGCTAGAGCCCCACATTGCCGGTTTTTCAAAAAACCTCCACATAATGCTGTAGTATTCAGATCAAATTTATGCCTCATATTAGCCTTTCGCCATCCTTTTTATCACGCGTGCAATTCGCTCGAAGACGAAAAGCATATCAATGTATAGGAAATTTTCGCAGTATCTTGGTCAGCCGTTTCATCTGGAGTTTCTTTCGAAGAGGAAGCAAAATTCCACTCGGATAACAATATATCGATCAATATAGACTAATACTACATACGCCCAGGCTCTGAAGAAGGCGGGTCACCGAAACGTCAGCCGAACTTCTACGACTAATTTACCAACCTCGCGTCAGCTAATCAAGATAAGTTTCTCGATTAAATATCAATCGTCTCGCCCACCCTTTCTATAACCCTCGGCTTGTCGAATAGCTTGTAAGCAACGCCGAAAACGTAAATTTCATCTTATTTTTCCGCTATACCGTATTTCCAGAAAATAATCACATCGAAAGAATTACGAAACATTGTGCTATCAGATGGTACTGATGGTCCAATGAAAGAGCTCTGTTTGACGCATTGCAAAGCACTAATCAAAAAACCAAAGGAGATCAAGGGATCAAAAGAGCTTCTTGACAAGCAAACACATTTTCGAGTTTTTTGAGGCTTGTGCTATAGTCTGAGTACTAGCACTCTAAGGAAGGAATTTGTCCAGCGAAATTCAGGCTAAGGAGAGAAAAATACGTAATTTTATGAAACACGATCTTATTTTGAATATGGCACCGTTACAAAGGGGTATTTGGAAAACCCGCGACGCGGGCTGTAGCCTCAAGTCTTGGCTTTCGAAAGGTTACTGAATCTCCTATGAAAAGCTCCTCTCCAGCGAATGAAATCGGTTTTCATTTGCTCCCTCCTAAACAAAAAGAATTGAAGTTACTCTTATCGATGTTCCTGTTCACGAGAATGTTAAAGTGATTTTAACCTTGCCAAGTGCATGTTCTCTTTTGGTGAAAGTCTGTTCATTACCATATCATTGAAAAATTTATTGCGGCATTTGCTTCTACACCACTGCACTACTTGTGTAATAAATGCGATCAAGGCTATTTTGGGTGTTACCATATTCTGAGGTTATTCTATGAAATGTGACTCTCACAGAAGTGTAGGTATTTCGAGACGTTTCGTCACTTTTTAGATACGACTACAACTCTCAAAATTGCAAATGTAAAGGCGGCGATGTTCAAGTTATCTAATATACTATTGCTCTCGTATATCAGTTCGAAAATCATTAAGCGAAGATTTTCCAGTTCATACGGTTTATACGTTATTCACTCACATATTTCCCAGACGGTTTTTGGGCGGATACGGAAAATATTCTTGAAAAAGCTAATTTATTCTTTGGTTGTCAAAAAGCTTTTGTCCCTTGAATATCTGATTGTAAGAATTGATTGATTCAAATAATTTGTTAATGTTCTTCAATAACTTCTGCATTTCCACTTCACCATTTTCGACAACTTCATTTTTACTTAGAGCTATGAGGTGATGTCGCAACATTTATTCCTGCTTTTTTAATTAATTGCTTACAATCACCTGTTTATCTGCTTAATAATTTATTTCAGCCAGTTATTACAATCGTTTGATGATTTTAATCTTTAAAAGCGCTCCTTCAATCTTCAAATCCTTCTCGAACTCGTTTCCAAGACATGTGGGGAGACGATGAGAGCATCTACGTATAACCGGACAGAATCTCTTCTTAAGTTGAAAAAAAGTTTGTCATTTGCAATTACTAAATCACTTCTTGAAGAAAGAACTAAATTGAAGCTCATCACATTGTATACTTCAATGCATACTATTCTAACTAATTAACATCTTTGTGATTTACTAGTTTATTGTTGCTGCTATACTACACCAATATCACTCAAACAAAAATGCTTGTTCCACACATATTACAGTTTAATTTGAATTTCAGAAGACAGTGGCAGCTGCCGCGAAGAAGTGTGTTCCAAACGGATCCGTTGCTATCATTCGAACAGCTTGGTCCACTACACTTTGCCACATTGCTCTCGACCAATTCGCCATGATGATGTTTGAGGTCTACACAGATTTTTTAACAAAACAAATTTTAGCAAAAAAGAGTACAATCTAAACCGAGATAGCTCCTGTAATTTTCAAGTGTCTGTCGGGAATAGGCATTACAGTCATCACGCAGTTTGGCATTCGCATATCTTTATGGCAAATTGCCGTCACAGTGTCGCCGACGATAACGCAACTGTCGTAGAACATATCGGCTGAAAGAAGTAACGAGTCTTGGAAAGGCACCTACTTCCATGACAGGAATAAATTGAAAAAAGCATAAACGTTTTCATAAGCTGTTTCCTTTCCTTTTCCGAAATCCCATAATTTATCATCCTGATGCATTGAATCCTATATCATTCTCACGATAAAGTGTAAAAAAAGCACATTTAGAATTACCAGCAAATTCGAAGTTTTCAATTATTGTTATCGTGAAAGCAGTGCTCTATTTGATTTTTCTGAGTTATAATAAACGTTTTTAAAATCTTGAACATCTGATGTACATCTGCCTAGAACGTTTTAAATGGATGTTCGGTATTGAAGACTCACCCTTATCTTTTGTTAGATCTTGAACGGCTTTATTGCAAAGCAATGGTTCGAAACTGGTGGTAACATTAAGCTGATCCAAAATGGAGAAAATTATGGGGTCAAGTAGAAGTGCTCTACGACCCTGATCTTGGAGGACTTTGAAGACCTTAAAAACGGATTTTTCGGCTACTTCAAAAAGCTTATTTGGAAAAAAAGCCACGGAAGTCAGAAATCCACTCCAGTTTTAAGGTGCTGGTGAAATAGCAGAAATTAGAGTACAAGCACTGCACCTTATCATAAATTACGAAATCACAAGAAAACTTAATATTCGAGAGTTGAAACCTTACTGCTCTCATTACAAGACGTCGCACGAATGGAGGGTGACGGTACGCCCAATCCAGGGTGCTGAGTAGAAACTTCGGCCGTAATAGTTCGCGCCATGGCAACAGGCAGAGTCGTGAAACCGGTGATGGTGAAGTTTCCAACTCTGACTGGAGTGATATTCTCAGCTTTCATAAAGGACACTCGGCAATTTAACTATCATGATGAACAGTTTTTGGAAACATTTTCTTTGATCACTCGAAAATGAAATTTTCTTGACAGGCCCTTATCACGACTGTCGTAAAATACTGGTGGAAAATTAGAATTATTTATTGTTTAGTTCATAAACTTCCATCTAAGACTAGGAACATTTGCAATACAATAGAAGCCTTCTATTCATTACCATGTCCTGCAGGCAGCACACCACATTCGATCACTGCCTAGACTGCAGCTAACATTGAAATCATACAAGGACCAATTGCACGTCTCGCCATGTGTGTGAAAATATTTATTATCAGCTTTCAAAAATCCAAACAATTCGTGAGCTCTGCTGAAATAAAATTTTACACATTCCGCAATAGGCTATTTAAGATGCAATGACGGATTTCACATTCAGCAGTCATAAATATAGCTGGCGTGGAACTTTCCAACTTCCCCAAGACCTTTGAGCATCCCCTCGTGTGATATTGAGAAGAAATTCCCCAAAGGAGTTGCTGTGGCAGGTTCTGGTAATACGTAGAGCATAGGAGTTGATTGCTGGGAATGAATTCATGTCAAACTTCTTATGGAAGCAAGATATGTGAAAAGATCAATTTGAAGAAAATTTCAGCAAAGGTGTCAGTTCCTCAAGTGCCACGCTTGGATTCAATTCCCACCATCTCAATTGTGATGATGAGACATAAAGTCCTGATTTTCTCAAAAATAAAAATCTCGGCATCGACATAACGCCGGCGTTGTAAGTGCAGTTCTGAGAGAAAAAATGTAGTAGAATATGTCAGTCGATATAACAAAGCACAGCTTTTGGTACGATATTTCTGACAACAAGATCCAAAAGGCTGTAAACGCGTTGGTAAAATTGCTGCCCTCATCAGTCAGTCAATACCACTACGTAATCAGTTTTGTTGACAGATAATTCAGCACACAGCCAAGACAAAAACTCCTACAGGATTGAACGGATGGATTTGAAAGCAATCAGAGATTAAGATGGCATTCGGGACAATTATGTGATAGGGAAAGGGAAGTGCCTCAGATTTGGTCATAGAAGTTGTAATTGCATCAAACACATGTTGCGAGGAGAGTAATTGTACATATGAATGCAAATTCCTATATATTGAATTGAGAATGCACAGGGGAGGTTGCCAAGAGGCAGCAAAGTGACGCTGAGATTAGGCTTTTTTAGTCACCTTTTCAAACGTTCAATGTTTCTCATCAGTGTGATGTTTACAAAAACACCGACAATTTCTTTCAATTCTCAACAATAAGCTGGCAAAGAAATTCTTTCTGGCGTACATTCAATATGGTAGCGTATCATTTCGCTTATTAGATTACAGACTTTTTAAATGTTCATCTCAATTTTGCAATTGTGAAGGGTCGTTTGAACAACTGAGCTGCCAATACACTAGTCCATAGCGATCATTTGACCCATTCAATTCTTCTTCGCATTTCTGAAGTAATTGCATAGTTCTTTCTTCAACAACTCTTGGAGCGAACATCGTTGAGTCTTAGTGAAAAAGAAATGTATAAAACTGCATCAAATACAAGTACAATATTTCTGCTGATGGGCAGAATTACAAATCCTTCTTCAACTCAAAAAAATACCAGGTAATGAAAGACTACTTGGCAGTCCAATTAGCATGAAATGTTTAGTGGTGGCAGTACCGCTTGAGTAGTGCGTTTTAGGAAACATTTCTGCCATTATGCCAGTCTCATTGAACTTTATCGACATAGTCAATAAGGCTGAAATTCCGTTCTAATCGAATCAGTATGCGACCTCAGACCTGGAGCATAATGAAATCTATCTAATTTGCTTCGAAAATGATGGATAGCAATCACAGTCGTGTTATACAATTATTGGTCCTATTATGAGCTTTTATGAATGTGGGAAGGCTACATGAGCAGTTCCGTGTTGTAGCATTTCTGTGTTGAAAGAGTTCCGTATTTGAAAAGTTCCGGTTCTAGCTGTCCGATGGAAGCATTGATGTGTTGTCATTTTCCCGTCTAAGTTTTTCCGTGCAATAATGTTGACTTGTTGAGCGACAAACATTTTATCAATGTGTTTACAAAACGATATTATACCAAGATTGAGAATTTCTAGCGATACTCCTACATAGTTCAACTGCAAATCGTATGAGTTGTTTTATAACATTGGTTTGCATGGAATACTGCAGAGTAATTTGATCACTTTTGATTTTTTTGATGTAGCAAGAACTCACCTTTTTCTCAAATGTACACATCAGTTGCCGGTAAAATCAGCATTAAAATTCAACGAAATCAATTACACCTTGCACTTTAAATGTTCACAATCAATCTTAATCACGTAATAGATGATCAGACGTCTTCATGACCGTTACTACTATGAAACCGTATAGTATAATTTGGCTGACAAGAAAAGTTACGCTTCTTAGGCGTGCTGCCCGCTAAAAGCATAATCGCGTGCTAAGCGAATAATTACTATTGTAGCGAAAGCGTAATGAACTCGATTGAGCTATCTGAGACTTTAACAGGAATACACGTCCTGAGTTTATAGCTTTGTTTAGTTCTGTAGAAAACTGTTCTAACCACATTATTTTAAGAAAACGAGGAAATACTTGCCGCATAAAACGTTTCGGATTCGTGGACAGGCAACACACTTTAGGTTATTTACCGGTTTCAGATATATAAAGTATGTGATTGCAACCTCACATTGTTTACTTTAGTCGGCTTATGTTAACACCAATGAGTTATCAATTTATATCTATGGACACACTATCTACAATACAAATATCTGGAATGGACTATTCAGAAAAGATTGTTAGTACTCTGGTTGTTGACTCTCAACCTCCTCGAGCGGTGAGTATGTCGTATTGCCTCTTTAAGCGCTTCTTAGCCAATAATTATTGAGGAAATCTGTTGACAAAGTAGTCTAAGCCTCATCTCAATATCCACAAGATGAGCCTTTCACACTGTTTTCTCGAAACTTTGAGTATGAAAAGAATTTTAAAGGAACTTTCTCATCTTAGTGCTGGTACAGCAGTGTTTTGATATCATAATTTAAAATGAAAGGATGCTGAGGATTTGTAAATTCTCAACGAGGGCGAAAGCTGAATCTGCGTATCACCCATATGAGGAGTACGTGATATCACTACACCAACTAGGACGTCACTCTGCCATCATTCTTTCTTCCTGGGGTAAGTGTAGATCATACGTATCCAAACGGGGTCATCTGGGGAGAAGAGGGGAGGTTGGCTCATTGGCTAATACTCTGTGCGGGATTGATCCCCTCAAATCCCTTTTGGCTGTCAGTCACTGAACAGCCCAGCTGTGCTGTTGAGATTGGAAGATCTCTATGACCACTGCTCTAGAACGTTCATAAAGAAGGCAAATTTCTGAAGATTGGCGTTGAATGCGAGGAGACAATTCGATTGGTAAAAGTAGTGGATTTCGCTCAAGTGGATGTGGACAGTTTCTATGTTATATATCGAAGAAAGAATAAGTAGCACGTACCCTCGATTTGGATGAAACGCGGGTTCAACACTCGCCTGAGGACAAATGTTTTGCGTATCATCTAACATCCTTGGCTGTCAAAAATAGCATTTCTGAAGCCATGGCAAGCGCAATGGTTTGATGTAAGCGCACATTTTGGTATTCTGTAGTTCGTTTCTTTGCTTTCTCAATCACTGATTTCTAGGACGGTTTAGTGCCGAGTTTTCTTTTACTTGTGCTCTCCAATCTGGCTCGTTTACGTTTCTGTAATCTTCTGAATGGAGAATGTTTGCACACTTTTCAATTGCCTATTCGTCATTCAAATTCAAGTATTGTCTTAAGCTCAACGTTACTCACACAGAAATAGTTTTTATGTGCCAATGCGAGTGTTTTTTCGCTACTTCTTTAGTTTTGACCGGTCTTTAGTTCTTTATCTGAGAGCAAGTTTGGCACGAATGTCGTACTAGCAGTCTTCAATATACTCGGTGAAATTGTCAAAAAGAGGTTGGAAAGGCATTTCATTGATATGGCGTTCCAAGAAGGACGAGCAATGTCGAGCATTTGATTAGCGTAGTCGATCTCATTTTCTCTCACACAAACCCGAAGAAATCTGTGTGTCTCAATCCTAAACCAAAGTATCCCAGCAAATAGCTCTGATTTTTGAATTGAAATATCGTCTCTTTTCTTGTTTTATTTTCTAATCGGACTCGTATTTTCACCATCGACGAGGTTGAACGGAACAAATTTTGGTAAAAAATATGAAACACAGTATCGCCGAACGGTCTGTCTGTGGAGTAAATTTGGATTTCACACATGTTTTTGATAATATCATACGTACTGTGGAGCAAAGTATTTCTATTAAACCTTTGGAAACCACGTGCTAAGAAACGCACCACGCCGCGCGACGACGCGTCCCACTCAGCTACTGTAGTGGCGGCGTCGCTCTCGGAGTGAAGGCAGGCAGCGTGTGCAAGACCATCGCACTTGCACAGGCTGCCTGCCTGCGACTGCTGCGTGAGCGACTAGTGCGATGCGGCTATCAACGACGATCTCCATAGGGTTAAATTTGTCAAGATTCTGATTGACTCGTTGTCGTGAGATGTGTGCAGTACCGTTGAATAGCGGTCGTCCTGTCGTTGGAGTGTATGCATCAGTGAGATTTATTCCTCAACCGGTTGACTTCCGTGGACCCGGGTTGTGGTCCAACGACCCTACCTCGTCTTTCCCAGTGGACGCCGACCGCAGCGTTGGACACGCTCATGAGTCCACGGAAGTGAACCGGTTAATGGACTTCATGTATCTTGTGTGACACACCGATTGCTGCTTAGCGTCTCGGCTTATTAGGGATTGTAGTGAAGATTTCGGGCCTCGTCGAAGGTCTGGTAGTTTTTTACAAGCATTTGATTGTTATAATACTCATCAAGACACAATGGCGTTCCTACTAACGATGCTCTTAATGAAGTCTCTAGTCATATCCTTCCCTCACCTCCTAGTGACGATAGAAGCCTAAATTTCATCACGAAACAACATCATTGTGATCGAAACGCGCTCCGCCTGTATGTCGACCCGTGACGCGTGGCAGGAGAAAAATCAGCGTCGTACCGAAGGCGCGAGGGAAGAATGGTCATGAGCTGATTATAGCTCATTTGTGTTCATGTTTCGTGTGATTTCGTGGAGGGTAAATCAGTGAAATACTGCGTTCAAAACTGTTTTGAGAACTTCCTTTACTGTCTAGGCCACAATGATGTTGTAAGAGCGCTTCTTGTGATCTCTGCTAAACAATTCTTATCGGCCGGCAATGATGCTTCGATTCGGATGTGGCACATTGAGTCTGAAGCGTGTTTGGCCAGCTATCCTTCTCTGATGGAAACGTTCATATTCAGGTGAGACTTTGTATTTACTATCTTTTGCCTTGAATTCTGTGAGTCTGACCGATTTATACCCTTGGAGAGGCTTCTGTTTTAGCCTAGGTTTCGTTGATTCATATGTATTGGCTGGTAGCGAAGGCGGCCACATAGAAATATGGAAGAGAGCCTCCGATGGAGCCAAATTGAGGTATAGTCTTGCTTCGAAATTTCTCGCCTTGTCTCTCAATGTTCGGTTTTTTTTCTAGTCTAACTCATTGTCAAGTTATCGATTCACCTGCTATGACGGCGTGGACGGTTAGAGGTCTTCCCAACGGCGACTTCGCTTGTGGTACCAGGTGTGTCTTGTGTCTGATTATCTCTTTATTTTCTTCCCCACTGATCTTATTCTAGAGAACGTGTGAGCTGGCAAAGCTTCTTCTCTCCTACCGTATAGAGTTGTCAGGGATGAATACAGGCTTGCTACAATGACTTACGGTGGCCTACCGCTGTGCCCAGCTGGTGTTGCTTATCGTCCCAGACATGTCTGATGCCAACTAACTCCGACTTAGAGAGTGGCTCGGTGACCCATGAGCTCGAAATCGAATCATCGACCTTGTGTGCGACACAGAGCACCCATAATCATTGAGTCACATGCGCTTCTTGATAACTTATATTGAACTAATTCGCTAAATAAAATCCGTCATGGAAACGGCGGGATTGCTATTCGGCTACGTAGTGGTTTTCTTCACGAAGTAAACCAATTTGTTCGGTCCTCACTTAGTAAAACAGAAGCTATTCAAAGGTTTAAATATCAACTAGCAGTAAAGGATGCGATCCTAGGCGGAAGTTGAACAGGCGTTCCACCCTTAGCCCCATAGTTACCACTGCGCCTTCGGGATCACTGTTTTGCTAGCACTCATTCCTTCATATTAGCTAATGTAGCGGTCAGCACCCACTCTTTAGCGAATTTGGTTGGTAGGCCCATATTGTGAGCTCACTAAAGCGACAGATTGGGTACGTATCTATGTAGATTCATTATTCCCTTAGGGATCATATGCCGGATCTTACTCTAATCACCAAGAAGTTATTGTTTCAGTGATGGATGCATTTATATATTCACACAGAAGGAAAGTCAAAAGGCATCGAACCTTGTTCTAACAACCTTTCAAGATGCTGTTACAGCGAAAGTTATCAAAGTTCTTGAACGAAAGGAACAGCAAGTATTTATGATGAGTTGGTGAGCCATATGTAGTTTTGTCAAATCAGTTCAAGATTCTCTGTGAAGATAGCATGGTAAGACTTATGCTTGGCTAGTGGATTGTAAAGGAGCCTTCTCAGATGCCCTTCTTACACTGTAACCTTTTTTTCTGACTTCTTCATAGTAATGGCGACGGGCGGTGGCAAAGTGGTTAGTGATGCTTGTTTGGGGGTTGGCACACCACCCATATACCTCTCTCAACGATCTCCGGTCATAAATTAACGAGCGCCCTAAGTGCCATAAGAACCGCCCTAGCCTAGCCACTCCCGAGACTGCAGAGATCTGCTCGAATAGTTGCGTGGGAATCGAACTGAAGACTAAAACTGTTGGGATCGGCGCAGTAAAATGTAATTAGAGTCGTGTAGAATGAAATAAACAAATTATGTTCTAGGCAAACGAAGTTGTTCGCATTAATGTTTCACTTGACGACGGTGTTCCCAATATGCAGCTTTTATACAAGAAAGGTACAGATCCAGCTGAGGCGGCCGAGAAGTTCATTAAAGTTGGAATTATCAATTCTTTATTATGGTATTTTATCTATACAAACTCCTATATCATACTGAAAATAGTATAACTTTTGATTCTCCCTTTCCTATCTCTTTCATTGTTTCCAGTAGCTTGATCCTTTGTTTTTGAGGACTACAATCTCCCAGTATCTTATATGAATGAGATCACGGAATACATAAAGGCACACGTTCCTGAGGCAGCTGCTGCTGCTCGAAGACAACATAGGGTACAACCCACTCAGAGGGTGACTGTGGATGGAAAGGTTTGAGCGTTTATTCGAAGATGTTTAGATTTCTTTGGTCAATCTGAAAGTATCTAGCTATTATCATTTCCTTTTTTCATCTCATTGCCATAGGAGTACGATTATGCCTTTGATGTTACTGTCGATGACGGGCGGAAGCTTCGATTGCCTTATAACTTGGATGAAGACACGGAAGTTGCAGCTCAGAGATTCGAAGAAAAACATAATTTACCGATTTCATTTCTTGCCAAGGTTTGTAAGCTTTCTTCATTTGGTGTGCTGTCAGCCTTTTTCCGATATCTGTTCATTTGTACCGTTCGTTTCTAGGTAACTAGTCTTTTACGTTCTCAAACCGGTGGATCCTCATACACTAGCGAGTGTTCGCAATTCTTTGATCCACTTACTGGTATGTTTGTCTATTGCTATATCTTTCGTATATGCTAATGAGCTTGTTTAACCCGTTGAGAACCGCGTGCTTCCCTGCACGGTCGGCGGCGAGCGTGGCGTGGTGCAATGGCAATGTGGTAGTTTTGCAATGAAATTTGGACTTATTTTGCAGATAGTTTTGTAATGAAATTTAGCTTTTTATCACCACCAAGGTGGTTTAGTCGTCAGTAAATAGGAAAATAAGGTAGAGAAGGCTCCAATAAAGCCTTTTTTTTTGGTTCAACATGCCAAAACAGCAGTGAAACAAGGAATTATTTGTCAAAAATGATGCTGTATACTACATTCAATGCCACTTCCTTGTCGACAATTCTCCCCAAATTTTCCATTATTAGTGTATATAGGAGTAGGGACTGTATAGAAATATGGAGCAGACTTTTTCCTACCCTTCCTATGGCTGTAAAGATATCAATTATCTCATTATTGCGCTTTGAACATCTTCATTATGGCGACCTTTGTCACTGAACACGGGCACTCAGTCCATATCGTTGTTGGCAATGAAAAAAAAACTAACTGGAGATGCGTTATTTCCCCAAGCAATGCAATTTTCGAATCGAAAAGTAGTAATTTTTAGGGCAACGGCGTTCTATTCTTCTTTTTTTTTTTGTTAAAATACGTTTATGTAGGTTCCTCCATTGATAATATATTTTTTAATTCGACATAGTTTGCTTAATACCGAAATTTTACTAAATATTACCGAAAAGTCCGCTGTGAAGTTGAAACAACGCACTCCAAAACCGATACGTTGTCTTTTTTGTTTTCTTTCAGTAGAACGAAGTATGAAAGTCGCCGCACAAACCAGATCTCGTATCAGAATCGGCTTCCTAAGCTATTGAACAACTTTGAAACATAGAATAAAAGAAGAAGCATGTAAAAAAATGTTATGTAACAGTTGAAGTATGTTCGGTCTTGGAAGGATGTGGTCTTCTGGTCGAAACAGGATTTTTTGAAGAGCTTTTTCTGCTAAAACCTTTGCAGGAGTCTCTTTTGTGGTGTCCCGTCTTTAATAGTGGAAATCTTCACAAGATTTTAATTCTAGTTTCTAGTGTAGAAAATTCTAATTTTACAAGTAACTACTCACAAATACAATGTGAATCCAAAAAAGAATGATTTAAGCTCAAAAAGGGGTTGGTACGCCAGGGTCATACACCGGTGTTTCGGAGGTACGTCCTCCTCGTCAGTGACCCCCGCCCCACATTCAGCCCTGCATTGAAGCAAGGAGGGAGGCGTATGTGGTGATGGCACAGTGTACTATGACACTGTACCATCGCCACCTTTCAGTCGATAGATTTTTGCTGTTAGATCAAAACTAATTCAAAAGATCGACTGTTTTTGAAACCCCTAAAAAACATTCAATATAATTCCAAAAAAGAATGATTTAAGCTCAAAAAGGGGTTGGTACGCCAGGGTCATACACCGGTGTTTCGGAGGTTCACCACATGCGCCTCCCTCCTTGCTTCAATGCAGGGCTGAATGTGGGGCGGGGGTCACTGATGAGGAGGACGAACCTCCAAAACACCGGTGTATGACCCTGGCGTACCAACCCCTTTTTGAGCTTAAATCATTCTTTTTTGGAATTATATTGAATGTTTTTTTAGGGGTTTCAGAAACAGTCGATCTTTTGAACAATGTGAATCATCTTAACATTGTGAAAAGAGCTCTCGAAATATAAGGAATTTTGAATATTATATGTGTATGCACAATGGCTGTCGGCTTAACTAGGTTTATAGAGCCATATGTGCTCAGATGACCCATACTTTTTATCTGTTGGTGGCTGATAGCTATGATAGTGAGATATCGAAGAATGAGTGATGGGTAAGCGTTGGCCTCGGTGGTGTACTGGTAGCCACAAAGTCGAGGTATGGGTGAAGCGCAGGTTCAACTCCCGTCTTAGGCTGAATTCTTGCTTACCGCTCAATTTCTCAGGTATATGTGAAACATCATGACACTGCGAAAAGAGCGGTTGAAATATAAGGAATCCTGAGTAACTTCTCACCTTTCCATTGTTGGATGTACAAATAGAAAACTCCCGTCACGCGCGGCGCACGACGTGGCGGAGGGTGGTGGATACGCACGTGTATGTATCATGTATATGTGTACCTGTATTGCACATATACATGCCACATATACATGTGTATGTGCGTGTGTATATGTATACACACATACGTATATATGCGTATATACGTTTCGCGTTTCGTAACGGGTTAAATAGTTTTTTCGATTTCAAAGGTAGCAGTCGTTATGTGCCTAAACAAACGCCCGGGTCTTCATCCTCCGTTGCTGTTGCTGATCCCTTTACTGGTACTAGTCGATATGTTCCTGGCCAATCTTCTAATAACGTTTTCGTGCAGGGATGTGGTGATCCCTATACGAGCTCCGGAAGGTGAGTGGTCGATTACTTTGTCTCTTTCTTCTTTTATTTCTGTCTTTTTCTCTTTCCCTTTTCTTCTTTTTTCTTCCTTTCTTCTCTTTTCCCTTGGAGCTGCGTGGGCGTGATCCCACACGCAAGGAATTGGGTGTTGGTTTACTTTATCTCGGAGCAGCCATACGAGTTAACCCTTGCCAAAATACCGTGTATCTAAGGTCCTCGCTTTTGTTTGCGAGTGGTCTTCAGAAAAGAAGAAGAGAGAAATAGAGAAAGAGAATAGAAGGCCAAATAAAGTTTGTTTTTCTGTGTAGTTGTGCTCATTTTGAGTGAATTATTGAGTCCTTTAAGTTACAAGGCAGATCCGGTCACGAGCAATGTGGTTCCTAGCTCTTGTCTTCCATTGGACAAAAAAAGGCCACGCGGCGAACTTGTACCTGTTCCGTGTTATTATCGATTCGGAACTGAACAGTCAAGCGCTAAAGCGCTTGCTAAACTTGTCGAAGTAAACGAGAGTCAACAGTTTTTGAAATTGAGTGCACAGCAGGTTGGTTAGCTTTTCTATTTATTTTGTTATAATTTGCTATGTTTGAAAAGTCAGATCACTGCCATTCAACGTTTGATGTCGGGATCTGAAGACGTCATTGATTTTGAAGTCGTAGCAACTGCACTTGACATCGGTCTTCAATGGACGATAACCGACTTAGTTCCGATTCTCGACGTATTTCGCGTTGCCTTGCTCCACGAATATCTCAATACATACTTCTGTGATATGAAGGTAATTTATGAAAGACGTACAATTGCCCTAACTTGTTTTGTTTCCTCAGAATAATGCTCTTTTTGGTGCATCGCCTGAGACAGAGAGCTTATGATATCGGTTTAGAAACGTGGCGAGAATACACATCATCGTCTGTCGGCTCTTCTAATGAGTGAACCACCGGATGCAATATCTATTCTTGTGTGCCGATCAATGACAAACGCATTTATCCATCGTTGTGGTCGTGAGATGCTCTGCCATGACTTCCAGAATCTATTCACTGCAGTTACGAATCAGTTGACTAGCAACAAAGTTGCATTACAGGTGAATTTATATTCAATAACCATGAGAGATATGCAAAACTCTGAACCTGGAGAGAGGGAGAGAGTTGAACCATCGTTCTAACTTTTCCTTGGGCGTGTCCTTACCTACTGTGCTATTTGGGCTTTTATTCTGTTAGCTACTTTTCTGTGATAGTCAACAATTAACTGTCAACGGCTTGATCTGGTATGCATTCTTCGGCATTGAACTCCAGTCAATCCTCTCCGCGCGGCTGTTGAGATTTTCGCACGCGGCGCGCAATGTTCATTATGCGGTAACGTTTTCCAGTATTCGTTTCCGAATCAAGTTCAGGTTAAAGGATAAAAGGATAGAGCTCTCGGCGTTGATCAATCCCTGAGGGATGCGCCATGCATAAGACTTCAATTTCTAACTTCGTTTGAGGTGATTGAATGCATATCTGGCCTTTACAATGACTCGCGGTGGCCTCCCGCTGAGCCGAGTCAGTGCTGCCTATCCTCCCAGACAAGTCTGAGACCTGCCTGGTACCAATTTACCGACCCCGGAGGGATGGATGGCTTGGTGAGCCATGAGCGCAAGATCGAACCATTGACCTCGTGTGCGACGAAGAGCACCTCTAACCACTGCGCCACATGCGCTCTTAACTTCATGTTATTTTTACTATTCTGATATTTCGTAATTTTTTTTACATGAGATGTGTTTTTTGTCTCTAGATGAATTTTATATGCCACGAAAATCCCTCTGACACTCGAGGATTAAAGCTCAAAATGGGGAATATTTTGCTCTCCAGATAAGTTGTTGCATGAACTAACTGGGCTCGGATGTCATGCCAATGTTTATCTTGGAAGCGTTTACATGCGAATGAAATCTTAGATCATCCGCTTCGCTCGCACTTCATTACTCTCTCTGTGAGGTGTGGAAAGCTACAACGAGCAAAAGTAATATAACATATGTTTTACAGCTCGATGGAAATGTAACATGTATACGGTTGTCACTTCTTCGAAGAGGTGAGCTGTTAAGCGCTATAATCTTTAAACACATTCGAAATATCGCTTAGCTTTACGTGCTGCCCCATGGGTTACCCCATGCTTTTCTCCTTACTTCCATCCTTCACATTTACGTAAGCACCCTGCTTGAGCTTTTTTGCAGTTTCTCCGACGTATGCCATCTAAATGATGCACGAGAAGTTTTTATCAAGGGAAAACGGGAAAACTATCAAATATAGATTTTTTACTTTACGAATTGATGTGTGAAAGCCAAAACTTTTTGCATTCCACCTGCACTTTCATCTTTCATGAAAGTTTTCGACCATTTCATGTGTTGTCTCGATTAGTGCTTGAGAATTTCGTCTTTACGAATGTCATAGAATGCTGGTCGTGGAGATCTTTCTTGCAATAGTGAAGGTAGCCGGGTTAAGGTGTGCGATGGGTTGATTGCAAGAGAGCGTTAGGATAGGGGATCAAATCAGAGCCCTGCTTATCACCTTGTTTCCTGACAGCACCACTAATTGCTACGCTACCCTGCCCCATAAGACAGCTAATAATTCAGAAAATTGCTTTCGTTATTCTATAGTTGCATCTTTATAGTTCTACCTAATGACCTTAAGGTAGCGGAAAGTTCTCTCCAAGTGAAAACTTCCAATACATCGCAGTATTTCTGTAGCCTCCATCGACAACAGCCACTGCGACGGGACGAGTGTTGACCAGCGTCAGTTTCTTACCGCTGACGATCAAGCTCATACTATAGAAAGCTTTACCGTGATTCATATTAGATTTGATATATGGCACTTATGAGTCGACATCAGCGATATATAAATGATCTTTGAGAACTTCTAAAGCAAGAGAGCATAGCGTCAAAGTAATCCATTGAGAAATGAGTGAAAATAAATTTGTACTGGCCAATATGCTTCTCACGTGTGAGCTCATATCTAATGACAGTGTTTGAAATATGTTAGGAGAATGTCACTAGCAACGTATCCAAACCATTGTTTGAGAAATGCGGTTTAGATCCGAAGAACTTGTTTTGTTTTTTGGTATCTACATCTGTTTATTATACCCGGATATTTTAGCTACTAATTAGCTTATGTTAAGAATACCGTTGCTAAAAGCATTGCATCATAAGTGTGCTGCTCGTAAAATGAGGCCAACGGCTGGACTGATTGGTAAGTTCTTTGCAGTTATATGATTCTCACAACTATAACAAATTTGTGTAAATTCTGTGTTCTAGTGATAGGTGATGAAATCTTGAAGGGATCAACTGTGGACACAAATTCAAACTTTATAACAAAGAACTTACACGAACTCGGCGTCCACGTGAAAAAGGCAAGTATGCCTTTTAGACTATTTGCATTGATTCATGATCTATTCATTGATTTCTCATGACATTGCATTGATTTATTTGCATTGATTCATGATCTATTCATTGATTTCTCATGACCTCAGTGATCAGTGCAGTTGAATTCCAATAAAGAATAGACGAGAAGATCATACCAAGTGCGCTTTTGTTATCTAAACAATTTAACAGACATAAGTTTTTACTGCGGCTTCTGCCGTCCACTAGTGGATTGATAGCCCAAAAATAAGATAATCATACTGCAGACAACTGGCGGTCATCTGATTATAATCATCAGATTCTAATGCTTGACAAGGTTCAGTTTTTTGTGATAGTATTGCGTAAACATTTTTTTTACATTAGAAGAAAAGTGATTCCTTTTCAAAGGCTTCCAAATGGTCGCAAGTACCCGCTGATGTGGAGTGACGTGCTAAACTTTTGCATCAGGCGGGACTTGAACTTGCATTTCACTTAATCCGGGAGTGCGTGCTCTATCCTCTTCACCACCAATGCCTGTTTGCCACCACTCTTTCTACATTACAACGCATTTATCTGTAAGCAATCATCCGTCAACGCTTTTTGGTATGAATGGTAGGATAGGTACAACAAACAGATGCGTTGTAGCCTAGAGAGAAAGGTGGCGAACAGGCGTTAGTGGTGCAAGGGAAAGTGCACGCGCCCCCGGATTGGGTGAAATGCGAGTAAAAGTCCCGCCTGATGCAAATGCTTTTCACATCACTCTGCATAGGTGTGCTGTAACATCACGCCACCGCTTGAAGCGGTAAGAGAGAGTTTTGTTCAAACAAAAATGCTTGGGAATTATGCACATTTAAACTAAGCTTCGCTTTGAGAGAAATTGTCGAGATTTTCTGAAAGCATAAACGAAATTTTTCCTGGAAAAAGTAACATGGAAACGAGTATGATTCGAATCACCATGGTCCCCAGAGTACGGTTTGATGACGGTCGCTGAAGAGATCAACACCGGTTCACGCTGTGCATATTAACAAAGCGGCAATTCAATTCCATATCCTTTTTGAAAAAGGCATTCGAATTTGCGCTCGTCGGCACTCTTTGTTATGTAGTAGTCTTGAGGCATTTGAAGTGTGGTATACATTTTTCTCTTTGATAACACCGATCGGTTGGTTCGAATTGATATTTGTAAATCACTAATTCATCAGCTGTGGTGACGGAAATTTTTCGGGCAAAAGAACGCTAAGTTCTTTTGCAACATGTCGTGTACTCGAGAGAGGATCAGTTTCGATAATTGTTTTGAATTGTTTTTTTTTCCGACGTTCCCAATTCTTATTTAAATATAGGTGGTCTTTCGACTCATGATCTCCTACCATCCAGTAGTGATGCCTTTGCAAAACTCAAATTCACTCAGATAACTTCCCATATTCTGTTGCTGCACACGCCTTGAAAACCCATACTGCTTCGCGCGAGCGTTCAAAACGATGGCTTTATATCGTCCATTTTAGACTGAAGAGGTTTATCATATGCGAACTAATAATATACAAAAACTCTTTTCAGCCTAGGGATAAATGTGGCTGTCGATAAGATACGCGCATTTGGAAGGTTTTAGGCAAAAGAATAGCGTATTTTGAAAAGATATGATAGTTGTGCTTGAAACTCTCTAAACAGAAGCAATATCTAGGAAATATATAGAAATGTCTAGAATATGAGAAATACCATCATGATGATGCAAAAAATAATGCATTGGATTCGAGGAAGTTTTTCAACCAGTTTCTTATGACTTTCCAAAAATAGATATGGCATTCAACGTGTCAAGTGGTAATATGCAGGATATCGAAGAACAAAAAGATCAGTGCTGAAAACGGTCTCTAGTTTATGCAATTTCTTGAATATAATGAAAATAAGGCTTCCTCGTTGAGTCTGTAATTTCTTATAGGCATCAAAATTCATGAACAAAAAATAAGTCAAGCTACACAGTGACGACGTATCCTTTAGCGAATATTCTCCATGATAGCTAGCTAATCTCGGAAACTCTCAAATTTGAACAACTTCGTGTGCTTTTGACAACTTTGAATTGTTGAGAAAACTCTGTGTAGACCACAAACATCGTCATGACGAACTGGTCGGCAACGATGTGGTAAGGTGTAGTGAGGAAAACGATTTGAGTTTTACGTAGGTCCATTTGGCTCGCACTTCTTTTTGGCATCGATCATTGTCGGAAGCGAACTGTAATGTGTTTGAGATATACATCTTAATTCAACAGTAATATGTTGCAGCATCAATCCTGCAATAAAATGACAGATGACATGGGTTTCGAAAAATTAAAGTAATGCAGTAAATCTCACTGATTTGTGTATTTTGAAGAGGTCGGAGTTTTGCTTTCTTGGAAGAATTCGAGAACTTTGTTACTATCAAATTTTAGAAAGATCATTTCAGGGGAGTGCTCTCGTCATTGCCTCTTCTCTGACCGAGAAGAGACTAGTTGGAGAAGGATTAAATAGATGCAAATCAAAGATACTCAGTCTTCGGCGATTTTAAAGTAGGAAACACTCGGCCTTATTCGAAACCATGAAGTCACCTGGATCGGTCGGTATATGATGTACAGCAGTCATTCCCTTTCTTAAGGTTCTCTTTTGGTATACGACTTGGTTCCCCTTTAACTAATTATGATCATCGTTAGGTCTTCCGAAGATGTTATGACGAGCATCAGCTGAGATACTTGTGTACTGCACTAGCACTTTTTACTTTATCTTTATTTGATCCGTCATCATAGTGTTTTTTCACTAAGCACATCCCAATACTTCTACCATTCAATTCGGTTCATTCATTCAATTCAAAGGAGCCTTTTGATTAAGTTGAAACGGGAGCATTCAAAGAATTTCTAGACAACTGAGGCATTTTTACTTAGTAAGCAAGAATTTTTCGTAAGCTGTTGAAAAAGTTTACAACCAAATTACCCTTATATATTGATGTTAATGCTGACGTAAAAAATTGACCAACATGGTAAAAACATCTCTCCAATGCTATTCACTTTCGCCACCTTGAGTGTTTGAGGAGACAAGCGTATCCTCGTGAATTTAGTACTCCCGGTTTCTATAGCGCTAACGTAAAGATGTTAGACGAGCCGGTCGTTTACTTTGTCAATTCAAAACTTCGACTTTCTATAAACCTCGGCATAATCAATTGATATATGAAAATGGAGAAAACTTATCTTGATTAGCTGACGCGAGGTTGATAAAACAGTTGTAGAAATTCGGCTGACGTTTCGGCGACCCGCCTTCTTCAGAGCCTGGACGTATATAGTATTAGTCTCAACCTCTGTTTTATCAACCTCGCGTCAGCTAATCAAGATAAGTTTTCTCCATTTTCATACTTTGTCAATGTTTGCAACGACGTATCCTCATACGAGCGCCTAATGACTTGAATACACCTCCAGTTCATGGTGGCTATGGGCTTCGTAGTTTAAATTCAGCCGCTGCCCCTTTTTTTTGCGAAAATTGGAAGGTATCGCAAGGAATATAGAAACTATTTCACTAGTAGTTTCTATTCCCATATTGTCTAAGTTTCCTAGATCAACTTAGAGAATTGAGTGGTGAGCAAAAAACGCAGCCTCAGGCGGGAATCGAACCCACGTTTCATCCTATCCGGGGACGCGTGCTCTTCTCGAAGTTACATAGGAAACATCATAAAAAATGCGAAATGCTTTGAAAAAATACTACTAATTTCCTAGATTAATTAGATTTACTTGAACCTTTGACTCGATGTGTAATTTAGTTTCAAATGACCTTTCCTACGAACTACTTCATTGCATTCCCATAACCTTTTACTTGATCCGTTATATTCTCTTTCACATTAACTTCAAGTACAAGCTGTTCCCACAACCTTTTCATTAGTGTGACAGCATCTCACCCGAATGCAAGACATTTTATTCCTTTCACATCAAAACTGCACTTGTAGCTTTTTGTGTTCTGAACTTTTTTTCCCCATCGGTTGTACGCCCTGTAACCTTTCGCATTAAGCCTTCGTGTTTATCTTATCTTTATTCGTCTTCGTTCTCTGTATAAGCGTAAAATTCTCCCCCACGATGTAGTCTGTGAGTTCCATAGCTTCAGCGTTCTCGTTTTCTAGTTGTTCACCCACTTTGTTCATATCTATTCACTCAACTACATATCGTTAGACTGCATTGTATTGTATTATTGCTATAAACTGTTACAACCCAAACGTGAGTCGTTTCCGTGCTTACGTGAAAGACTCGCTTAGCAAATTAACACAAGTCGAGCCTTCTGCTTCGAGTTAGTAATTATTGTGTGCTAAAAACTAACTCGAAACTCAGCACTCTCTATTAAACAGCCGATAAGAAGGCGTGGGCTGATTTCGTGTAGAACTCAGGAACAGCAGCGACATAGGCTAGGTAGTACCTTCGATTTACTGAGATATAGTTTATTGCGTTACGGTAAACTCTCCACTGAGAGGCTGTCACGCTGCTGCTACGAGGAGACTTCTGGGACTATTCATAACTATTATTGGTTTTGGCAATCGGAGTAAACTTAGATAACCCCAAACCTTTTCGCTCCTTCCTAGTTCGTGGGTCCCATAGACTCATCCAGAATCAATTTTCGCGTTAGAATTCTTCACCTATGACCTTGAAGAATGCATGGTTGTCTTGGAAAAGTTTTCGAGGTCCACATAAAACTATGACATCGTGTTTGTCATAGCATTATGCTGGTGCGTAAGCAACGAAGATGGTCAAAGCCGGCCCTAATTAACATCGTTTTAAACGCAATCATCCGATCCGAGTTGTTAGCTGCTCCAATTGATCGATGTTCATTGTTCAACCTTTTTTTTGACAAAGGAGTCAGAGCCGCCGACTCGTTTATGATCGCAACTTTAAAAAAACAGTTCTTATACGATCTCATTAACACCGTCGGAGTCTTCTCGTCTTACCAGCCAGTGCGTCGTTTCGTTCTTACTTGCTTGCAATCAAAGATCTCTCACAGTGGATTTGCATACTAGTACTCGTGCGTTATAATACAGATCGTAACATTAGTCCATTCCGATTTTGGCAGCCTTGTATGGCTTTCAGATTTCAACAGCTATTCGTGCTTGTAATACCGGACGCTGTCGCACAGGGGTTTTTTGATAACAGAGGGACAAGGCTTATTTTGGTAGTGTTAAGTGTTTGTATCCAAAGCTATAGTTCTCTAAGCTTTGAATATGGAGGATCGATACTAGAAGGTAGCTTGCCGGTCTCTGCCGGAAGAATATGAGAAGCTTATTTGTCGAGGCGATTTCCATCCGCTTGATTGCTAAATTTTAGACAAATTTGACTCACCGAAATGGAGGTATGTCATATCCGCGATGCAGAACACGTTAATAATGATCTGAGCTGTTACTAGCTCATACCGCAGGCCGCGTGTACGGTGGTTTGGTGTAGCGCGGCGGGTAGCCTTTACTATCACGCCTTGCAAAGGAACTGTGGGAATTCGTTTGGTATCTGAGGTACTGAGGGGGTATTATCGTAATGGAATGATGAAATCGAGTGGAAGAGACTTCTATGAAGGTTTTATACTAAGAGAATGCCATTTATTGAGAAATTATCTATGTTTCGACGAAAAGCATATTGTTGTGAAAGAAACATATTCCCAGCTGTTATATAACTTCATTTCTTTCTTTGTCATCCATGTTTTTGTAGTCATTCGATAGCTTGATAAATGCCTATTCTCCCACTAAGTTGACTTTGAGAAAGACTCTTATAGTACGTTCAGTTACCATAAAAGATAACGTTTTGCGACCAGAGTCCGCTTTCCAACTACGCAAAGGATTTTTTTGCTTATATAGTAAAACTTTGATTATTATGATTTTCTATTGCTACAAAGTAATGAACATTACTGAAGAGATCTCAACAAATTCGTTTCTGGTAGAATGAATGTCTAGTTGTCCGAAGTAAATCCACTTTTTATTACGATTTATGCGAACTGCAGTTACATTCTGTTAAAAGTATTCGTGCTTCCTTGCCTTCTCCAACCAGAGGAGTATTTTTACCAGTCTATTATTTATCAATCAATAGCTTGAAAGTGGAGATTTTTTAACTGGGCTTGGTTATATAAGAACTTTCTTTTTGCGCTGTAATAAATGAAAGAGGAATGCGTTTTGCTTTTGAACAGTATGGTTCGCTGCTTGAAATTTGCACTGGCGCTTTAGGTGTAAATACAATTAAATTTTACCTTTATCTCGGGTGCTTTGTTTAGACCACGCTCAAATTTCAATATATCCTTTCATCATTATTTGAGCCAACATGTCATGTGGTCTGGTAAGGGCTCTTGTACAGCCCGAGACACGTGTTTCGTCCTTACAGACTCATCAGCCGGGCAGAACCCGTCGTCTGTCGATCTTTTCATAGTCAGTTCTCTCGGGAGCGTCACACTCCTTATATATACTTATCGACGACTAAAGATACTCCACTCGAGATCCACTCGCGATAAAGGTATAATTATGATAAAAGTACCAGCCAATGAGCAATCGAGTGCACAACACTCCGCGTTAGGTGAATGTTTCACCTGACATAGAGTGTAAAGCGTACGTCGTCGGGAGAACTGACTATGAAAAGATCGACAGACGACGGGTTCTGTCCGGCTGATGAGTCTGTAAGGACGAAACACGTGTCGCGGGCTGTACAAGAGCCCTTACCAGACCACATGACATGTTGGCTCAAATAACGATGAAACAATCAAATTTTGTTTTATGAACGAGTATGTTGCTGTCAAGGAATAGATTAACTATTGAAGAAACTTATTTTTAGCATAGAGAATCCCACATGCTCCAGAAATCCCCACCTTTCGATTCGGAAAGCACATTCTTGCGAAAATCATACTTTTACCCTTAATGTGCATTTATATCGCCTATATTATGTGAATTTAGTTCGAAACACATTTGACAATGTAAAACCCGTAGAAGGAACATATATCAAGAGAGTTTTAATATGCAGCCGTATTGAGCAGCGACAGACTTCGCAATGATCAGATTTGGGAACACTCCCTCCAAAAGTACACTTACACTGCACCAGCTTAGTGGACTATTAGTAGTCATTCGATAGATAAAAAAATAGAAATCCAGTACTGAGCTTGATTTGAAAAAGGCTTTTTCACTGCGTTATATCAACGATGAATTGTAAGTATTCTTTCCGAGAAAATTAGCTATTGTTTGAATTTTACTGAAGGTTCTACTTTCAGTTATATTGTGAATTTTTGACGGTCGGAACACTTCATTGTTACAAGATGGCGACGTTTAACCAAGGAGCAGCTGAATCACAAATGCCCCTCGCCTCACTTAGTCACTTTTCCTATTAGAGCTACAAAGATGAATTTACTTCCAACTCTTACTACTCATTTCTATAGTACATCTTGTAAGAGTGAGACCACTGTCTATCCCACAATAAATTTTAAAACATGGGGTTGCGCAGTTTGTACAAGTTGATTGGTTCCTGCACCTGAGCACTACGTCGTTTCAAACACTTCCCGTTGTCTTTAAAGAGTAGAGCAAGATCCTGGGTGATGACTCCTTTGATCGCTCACCGACTACCTCTCCATCAGTACCACCCTCTCGAAGGGATTGGATAAAAAACCGTTTCGTATTAGCTGTGATTTCAAAGGTTTTCAGTCTTCAGAGAGTGGAAAGATCAAAATAGCTTGCAATCTGCTCAGTCGACCACTTCCGAAAGCGGATCTTCGATGACAATGAATACTGAGTGATCAAGTAGTGAGCAGTGAGGATTACGTCTTCGAAAACACTGCGCAATATACCTTACATTTTCCTGATACTCAAGACACTCTGTTGGAAATGTCCATTTAGACGTGATTCGCTTTTCGCTCAGAGATGTTCCGTAACAAAAAGTATCCGACTCCTTCTCGCATCATTGAACTATGAATAAAACGTATGTTGACAAGGCTTATGTGTAAGAAAAGATTGATTCCATCAATATCTAACGAAAGAGTATGAGATTCCAATTTTTTGTGCGAACGGGATTGCTGAAAGCCGAGGCAAGCCATGCGGTGGACGGAATCCTCAAATTTGTAAAAACGATACTCATCGAAGGCAGTTGTGCATCAAGATCTCTGTCTAACTGCTGGATGTCTAGAACCACCTGGATGTGGTCATATCTGAGTTGTTAGAAGAGACGGAAATCTGATCGGGAACATGAAGTTGTTTTAAGGGCAATCATCTAAAAGGACCACGTAGTGGGCGTAAACGGTGCGAATATAGTGGCAAAATCACCACTATAATGTGGTAATGGTAGTACAGAATAAACGCGATTAATAAAAAGCTCGTTTCCATAGAACAACTGAACGAAGTCTTTTTGTAATACAACTAGGGCTTACTCCAGGGATTTTCTGATAATACAGAAAATATCGTAAACTATTAATGAAATGGCATTGCATGCACAGTGCAACATCATTTTTGTCAGTCAATTGATTGGTTTTCCAATTTCACTCACTATCATGACTTTATGAATTTTTTTTGAAATGAAATAAAAGAGTGGAGTGCAAAACGGGCGTCGGTGGTGCAACGGTTAAGCACATGTTTCCGGAAAATGTAAGGTCTGCGTTCGAATCCCGGCTGACGTAAACGTTTTTGCACACCACTCTACATCATTGGTTTATTGAAATAAAATAACTTCGGAGATGGAAGTTTTTCATCGTACTTTTTGATTTCACAAGATTAAACTGATTAAGGAATTGGTTCATCATTTAATATTCATTTGCGTCAAAGTAAAAACGTGGAGTTGTCAGCATGGAAAATGCAAGATAAATCTTGAAATCCGGGGTTTTAGAAGGAAGCGCTACTGTCCCTATCACAAAAAGCTCTATCGATGCCTTTTCTGTGATATTTTGCCATTTACTGGTGATGAAATTTCTTTTACTGGCCATTAAAATTCACATTTTATAAGAAAACTACCACAACGCCATAGTAGCCGCCGCGTGCCCGCGCAGAATTTCAGTACCGTTGTCAACGTTTTAAATTCCCTATTCACCACTTAGAAGCGCGTCACGTGCCCTCGCGACTAACCGACCTCCCGGATCCCTTGAAGAGGACCATCGGTGTAAAGGACTATTAGATTTTAGTATTAACCTTGTACGGCTAATATTGCAGCACCTCGCCTTCTTTAGGATTCGATTCGATGACTCATAGGTGTTGTCCTTGAGATGTAGGTGTTCGATGTCGCATAGAGCGGAATCACAGTGATATGAGAAAAAATTCAAAGTCGAGTTGATAGTATTCAATCTTTAGAAACGGTAAAAAGATTGGCTGCCGTTCTGTAAGAATCGCCACATTCTGTAGCTGCAAAATAAACACGTCCAAAAACAAATTTTTCTCAAGATTTTTCACTTGTAACAATCTATGAGTGACCTCACATAAGAAAAGCATCTCCACCGGAGAGGCTATTTCTTGCTCATAAGAAATGTACAAAAGCATTTCGAAGTAGTAAAATAAACTATTGTAAAAACTTACGACTACTAGGAACAGCATCAGTACTAAGACGACTTTGATAGACGGTACTTTCTGAATATGATCGAGCAACTAAAAGCCGATCTCATCTGCTAGAGAGGAACTTTCCACAGAAGTGCTAGTAATCATCGAAAAGCTGAGACTTGAGACTACAGCCTCACGTCGCTGGTTTTTTGATACACCTGTTTATAACGCTGCAGCATTCAGAACAAAAGTTCATGTCTCGTACTCGCCTTTCGTCCTCATTTTTATCACGCGTATAATTCGCTCGAAGTCCAAAAGCATATCAGTATGTAGTAAGGAAATTTCGTAGTACCTTAGTTAATCGTTTCATGTGGAGTTCCTTTCAAAGCGGATGAAAGAAACTCCACCTGAACGACAGTTTATCGACCGCCCCTCCTCACCCCATCCTTGCTCCACCTCCTTCCACGGCCCTCGCCTTGTCGAATAACTTGTAAACAACGTTGACCAGAAATGTAAAATCGACCTTGTTTTCGCGCTAAACCGTATATCCAGAAAATGAGCACATCGCTAGAAACAGGAAACATCACGCTGTCAGATATTGCTAATAGTCTTGAAAAGCTTTGCTTGATGAAGTTCAAAGCACTAATCAAAAAACCAAAAGAAATCAAAAGATCAGAAGAGGCTCTTAGAGAAAACGCATTTTTGAGTTCTTTGAGGCTTGTGTTATAGTTAGAGCGCTAGCACTCTAGGGAAGGTTTTTGTCTAGCGAAATTCAAGCGAAATGAGAGGAAAAATGCGTTGTTTTATGGAGCATGGTTTTATTTTGAATGTTACAGCGTTATAACGGGATGTTCTAGAAAACCGGCGACATCGGGGTGTAACATCAAGTCTCAGCTTTCGGAAGGTTACTAACAATCCTGTGAAAAGTTTCTCTTCAGCGAATGAGATCGGTTTTCCATTTGCTCCCTCCTAATCAAAAAGAACTGAAATGACTCCTATCGATGTTGCTGCTCACGAGAGTCTTGGAGTGATTTCAACTTTGTCACTGCATGTCTTATTAAAAAAATTTATTGGGTTTTGCTTCTACAGCACTGCACTACTTCCGAAATAAACGCGACCAAGGCTACTATGAGTGTTAGCATATTTTGTGATTACTCTATGAAATATGACTCTCACAAAAGTGGAGGCATTTCGATACTTTCCGTCATTTTTTATACACGACTACAGCTCTCCAAATTGCAGATGTAAAGACGGCGATCTTTGAATTATAATATATAACTAACGTTCTCTTGTTTATCAATTGAAAAGTCTTTCAAGCGAGGACTTGCCAGTTTCACACGGTCTATACGCTATTCGCTCCCATATTTTCCGGACGGTTTTCAGGCGGATATGGAAAACATCTTCAAGATACTAGTTTGTTCTCTGGCAATTGAAAAGTTTTTGACCTTTGAGCATCTGATTGTAAGAATTGATAATGATAATCTGTTAATGCTATTCGATAACTTCCATTTCCACTTCACCATTTTTGGACAACTTCATTTTTACCTAGAGTCATTGAGGTGATTTCACAGCATTTTTCCCTGCTGTCTTTGATTAATTATTTGAAATCACCTGATTATCTGCTCATAAATTTCTTTCAGCCAATTACTACAATTGTTCCATGGTTTCAATCTTCAAATCCTTCTGTAACTCGTTTTCGAGACTAATAGGTGGGGGGGGGGGGGGCGGCGACGACAGTATTTTTTAGATTATAACCGGAGAGTATTTCTTCCTGCAGTTTGTTATTTGCATTTACTGAATCACTTCTTGAAGAAAACACTAAATTGAAGCTCACCACATTGTACATTTCAGTGCATAATACTCTAACTAATTAACATCTTTGTGATTAACAATTCGTTGGTGCTGTTACGCTGCAGCAATATCTGTTGAGCAAACGTGCTTGTTCCACACATATTACACTTTAATTAGAATTTCAGAAGACAGTGGCAGTTGCCGCGAAGAAGTGTGATCCGAATGGATCCGTTGCTATCATTCGAACAGCTTGGTCCACTACACTTTGCCACATTGCTCTCGACCAATTCGCCATGATGATGTTTGAGGTCTACACAGTTTTTTTTCACGAAACGAATTTGCACAAAAAAGAATACATCCGAACCGAGATAGCTCCTGCAATTTTCAAATGTCTGTCGGGAATCGGCATTACAGTCATCATGCACTTCGGGCGGTTGTGTCATATCTTTAGGGCAAATTGCCGTCACAGTGTCGCCGACGATGACGCATCTGTCGAACGTCGGATCGGCTGAAAGAAGTAACGAGTCTTAGCAAGGCACCATCTTCTTTTACTAATTAAGTTGGACAAAGCACAGATCAGATTCACAAACTCATTCTTTTTTCCTTTTTGTTTTTCTTTTCTATGTCCTAAATCCTTTGGTCCATCAACCTGGCACATTGAATCCGCTATCATTTTCAGATAAAATGTAAAAAAGCACATTCAGAATTATCAGCAATTTCAAAGTTTCCAATTATTGTCAACGTAAAAGCACTGCTCTATTTTTGTTTTTCTGAGTTATGATAAACGTTTCTAAATTCTTGAACAGCTGATGTGCATCTGCCTAAAACCTTTCAGAGGAATGTTCAATATGAGGACCCACCCATATCACTTGTCAGATCTTGAACGGCTTTATTGCAAAATAGTGGTTCGAAAGTGGTCGTAACATTAAGTTGATCCAAAATGGAAAAAATTATGGGATCAGGCAGGAGTGCTCTACGACCCTGATCTTGGAGGACTTTGAAGACCTGAATGACGGGTTTTTTGGTTACTTCGAAGAGCTCATTTGATAAAAAAAACCCACAGGAGTCAGAAATTTATGCCAATTCTGAGATGCTGGTGAGATAACAGAAATCAAAGTACAGGCATTGCACCTTTTCATAAACTACAAAAATCAAGAACACTCAATACTCGATAGTTTAAAACTTACTGCTCTCATTACAAGACGTCGCACAAATGGGGCAGGTGACGGTACGCCCAAGCCAGGGTGCTGAGTAGAAACTTCGGCCGTAATAGTTCGCGCCATGGCAACAGGTAAAGTCGTGAAACCGGTGATGGTGAAGTTTCCAATTCTGACTGAAGCGATATTCTCAACTTTCATAAAGGACAGTCAGCAATTTGACTATCTTGTCAAACAGTTTTTGGTAACATTTCCTTTGATCACTCAAAATTGAAGTTTTCTTAAAAGGCCCTTATCACGACTGTCGTAAAATACTGGTGAAGCATTAGAATTATCTATCGTGTTTAGTTCATAAACTTCCATCTAAGACTGGGAATATTCGCGATATAATAAGAGTCTTCTATTCATTACCATGTCCTGCAGGCAGCACACCACATCCGAACACTGTCGAGACTGTAGCTAACATTGAAATCATACAAGGACCAAGTGCACGTCTCGCCATGTGTGTAAAAATACTTGTTATCAGCTTTCAAAAATCCAAGCAATTCGTGGTCTCTGCTGAAACAAAATTTCACACCTTCCGCAACAAGTTATTCAAGATGCAATGACGGATTTCGCATTCAGCAGTCATAAGTTAAGTCGGCGTAAAGGTCTCCGACTTTCCTAAGATCTTTGAGCATTTCCACGAGTTGTACTGAGAAAAAATTCTCCAAAGGAGTTGCTGTGGCAGATTCTGGTAATACGTAGCGCATAGAAGTTAATTGCTGAGAGTGATTTTCTGTCAAACTTTCTATGGAAACAAGATATGTGAAAAGATCAGTTGAAAAGAAATTTCAGCAAAGGCGTCAGTTTTTCAAATGCCACGGTTGAACTCAATTCCCACCATCCTAACTATGATGATGCGACATAAAGTCTTGATTTTCTCAAATATAAAAATCTCGGCATCGGCAAAACGGCGGCGTCGTAAGTGCAGTTTTGAGAGAAATATGTAGAAGAATGTATCGATCGATATAGCAAAGCACAGCTTTCGGTACGATTTCTTTGACAACAAGATACAAAAGGCAGTAAACGCGTTGGTAAACTTTGCTGTCCTCACCAGTCAAACGGTACCACTACGAAATCAGTTTTGTTAACAGATAATCCAATACACAAGCGAGACAAAAACTTCTACAGGATTGAGCGGAAGGATTTGGAAACAAGCAGAGATCAAGATGGCACTCAGAATTCAGCAATTATGAGATAAGGAAAGGGTAGGGGCCTCAGATCTGGTCGTAGGAATTGCAACTGAATCAAGACGTCAGATCTTGTTGTGAGGAGGTAATTGTACATATGAACGTAAATTCCTATATATTGAGCTGTTAACGTACAGGAGAGGTTGTTAAGAGGCAATAAAGTGACGCTTAACGTACAGTAGAGGTTTCTAAGAAGCAATAAAGTGACGCTGAGCTAGGACTTACTTGTCACCTTTTCAAACGTTCAAAATTTCTCATCTGTGTGGTTGTTTATGAAAGAAATCGACAATTTCTTTCAATTTCTCAGTGATGAGCTGGCAGAAAAAAACCTTCTGGCGTACATTCAGTATGGTAGAGTGTCATTCCGTCTATTAGGTTACAGACTTTTTAATGGTTTATCCCAATTTTGCAAGTTTTGAGAAGGGTCGTTAAAACTATTGAACTATCAATACATTAGCCTGCAGCGATAATTTGATCCATTCAACTCTTCAAATTTCTAGAGTAAATGCATGGTTTATCTTCAATGACTCTTGAAGCGAACATCGATGAATCATAGTAAAGATGGATATGTATAAGATTGCACTGAACACAATTACAACATTTTTGCCTTTGAATAGCATTGCAAGTCGTTCTTCAACTCACAAAATTACTTTGCAGTGATTGACTACTTGACGGTCCGATTAGTAGGAAGTGTTTAGTGGTAGCAGTACCATTTGTATAAAGCGTTGATGGAGACATCTCTTTCAATATGAAAGTCTCATTACAATTTATCGACATAGTCCAGGGAGCTGGCAAATCCATTCTAATCAAATAAGTATGAGAGAATCCTCAGATTTGGAATCTAATGAAATCTATATACCTGGTTTAAGAATGACGGATAGCAATCACAGTCGTGCTGTAGAATTATCGGTCCTATTATGTGTTTTCAAGAACTTGGGAAAGCCATATGAGCAGTTCCGTGTTGTAGCATTCAGTATTGAAACAGTTCCGTATTTGAAAAGTTCCGTGTTCTAGCTGTTCGATGTTGAAGCAGTGATGTATTGTCACTTTCCTGTCTAAGTTTTTCCGTGCAATAATGCTGAATTGCTGAGCGACAGACAGGCTGTCAATGTGTTTACAAAACGATATTATACTGAAATTGAGAATCTCTGCCAACGCTCTTACATAGTGGTTCAATTGCAAATCATATGAGTTGTATTATAACATTGCTATGGATTAATTACTGCAGAGTAATTCGTCACTTTCAATATATCACTATCACTGAAATGAAGTCTGAAAAATTTTTTGATGTTGTAAGAAATCGCCTTTTTCTCAAATGTAGACAGCATTGCCAGTTAATCCCCCCTGAAATTCAACGAAATTGACTACACCTTGCACTTTAAATGCTCACGATCAATGTAAATCACGTAATAGATGATCAAACGTCTTCATTACCGTTACTATTATGAAAACCGTATAATATAATTTGGCTGCTGACAAGAAAAGTCACGCTCATTAGGCGTGCTGTCCGCTAAAATCACAAATTCTCGATGTACGTAAGGGCTTTTGGTACTTATTTGTAAGGTGGTGGTAATTTTTTAGGCCGATCTCACCCGCTGGGCAAAAACTTTGGATAGAAGTGTTCGTAATTATCTGAAAGTCTAGATTTTTGGCTACAACCTAATTTTTCACAACACGCTTTTATAGCGCGCTAACATCCTGAACAAAATTTTCTTCCACATTCTCCTTACGTCTTCATTTTTATCGTGCATACAATTCTCTGGGAACTCGAAAAGCATATCAGCGGGTAGAGAATTTTCCGTAGTATCAAAATTTACGTTTTTATCTGAAGTTTCTGTCGATACATTGTTAAATTACTTACTTGTATAGCAAAATTTCAAACGGAGTAGATCCCTCCTCCCCCACTCGGTGACTCTGCCGGTGGACAAAGTCATCAAAAATGTAAAATTTGATATCATTTGCCCTACTAACGATATTTCCAGAAAACAAACACAATGATGGAATATTTGTCTTTGTGACATGAATAGAAATAAATAAATCGGTCAACACCATGATTACTATGGCAACGCATACACATTCGTCGCTATTTTCTTTATAACCTTACTTATATCAGTGACGACATAGCACTATGGACTGTTTAGGCAACTTTAAAGGACGGAATGGTGAGCACGATGATGGTGTCCAACTCAGAGAACGATGCTCACGCAATGGATACTGATGCGCAGACGAAGGCCGACAGCTCGAGGCAGACGGTCAAATTTTAGGCCAGTCCGTTGCGTCAGTGGCTCCTCTTTCCCGTCTCTTCGTCTTTCCTTCCCTATGTTTTCTATTTGTTATTGGTTTCATGTTGTTTATTGTTCTGGATAGCCCGTGGGACATAGATTCACTGCGTTTACTGTTCCGACTTGAATCTGATATACGTTTGCTTGATGCTTTTGTTTCGAGGTTTTTGACCACTTTGAATATTGCTGATGTCTGTTGGTTGCAGACTCGTACCTCGGAAGCGGATGGTAGGGTCATGAGCCACAGGACGACTCAACTCCGAGGATATGGTACCCAGACCCATGTAGTATTGACGCTGCAAACCCCCATGGTTCATACGCATATGACTGCCCCTGGATACTACTCTCAGGGTTCGTCTTTTGAGGCGAACGTGGTAACACTTTATGGGATCCATCTCCGGATGCGGTTTGTAAGTAGTCCTACTGAATAGAACTCTTCTCATGATCCTGTTCCTTGCTTTACGGCCTCCGCTCTCGTAATTTTCCTACCAGTTGTTGACATATCACTGATGTGATATTCGGTTGAAATCGGTAGGAACTTGATAGATATCGATAAATTGTTGTGTCACGTGATTTACCGTCGATTCGCTCTTGTGTTTTGATGGGTACTGACGTACTATTATGAACTTATTGTTTATTATGGGCTGTTTTCTTCTCGCTATAAATATAAATAATCCGCATGGCAGGCACTCTATTACGCACACTAACTCTGAGTACAACAACAACAAATGAACAGAGCGTTTGCTACTCGAATCATTACACCAACTATGATCACCTTGACGACATTCACAAGGCCAGAAGGCCCTAATTGCTTCCAATACTGATTTCATAGCATCATCACCTAATCATAAATAAAGATTACATTGAGACTATGAGGCTGAAAGCCACAAAATTGTTACCTGCGATCATCTGGCGGCCCCTTAAATTCTGCTAAGTTGCTTCTTCTTCAGTCTGTGGTAAGGTAAGAAGTTTCATAGCCGAGTAAATGTAAAGGGAAACCACAGCTACGATTTGTTAGTAAGGTAAATCTCCTGATTTATCTATAGTGATTTGCCGAATTAAGCGTCAAACCGGCAAGCATTGTTATTTGATTTAGGATTTCTTCACTGCATCCACATTAACTTCCGATAAAAATGTATGATTTTGATAGTACGGAAAATTATCTACACTCTGATATGCTTTTCGTGCTTACAGCGAATTATAGGCATGATAGAATAGATTCGCATGATAGATTAGAATAGATTAGCTCTTAAGAACTTCTTTCTACGATTAAATCATGGATTTTTTATATTTAACTTCTTAGTATGGGAATCAAGTGGGTAAAAATGGGGCATTTTAATAACTTCATACGCATAGAATCATTTACGATCACTACTCTAATCTACTCATCGTTCCTTGTCGTCACATAAAACGAAAGATGTGAGTTTGTCGTTTCACCAGTTCTATCTTTCGAGATTCGACACGAGGTTTCGTTGGTGGAGATTAAAATAGCACTCGATTCACACAAGATAAGACCGGAATACCTGGATAGCCTCCGCCAGTTCTCGTCAACACGCTGTCTCTGCTCTTCACTTGTTACCCGTAGATTACACGATCCAATTACTTCTCTCCATTCAACCCTCTTTTATTAACCCCGTTCATAATGATATAATCTGACAAGGATATAACACGTTTTAACTGTTGTCACATCTATTGTGTTTCACCCTACTGGGACTCATCAGTAGCATCTTCCCTCGATGCAGCCGATCGCCTGAGGCTACATAATCCTCTATAAAGAAATGGTCGCCGAACAGAAAAAAAAATCACCCCAAGTCAGATGATGGAATCATCTGACGTCGTGGTGACCGGTCACTGTGAGGGCGCTGCTGTGTTGTATTTACGCGTAAGTACGGAGCTAAGGAACAATTTTTTAGACTCACACGTTTTCTTAACTCTTTTGGTTTTGGAAAGTCAACGATAGAACGGCAATCTCGAGTCGACCTAAAATTACTTCACTTCGGGAAATATACTGCTTTCAATGTGATGTTTCAAATGTGCACTACGTTAGGTGATACTGCGGACAATATCGGTTGATATCATTCTTTGTGTTCAACTGCTCAATCACTTGAGTTGGTATCTATTAGGATTAATGAGGTATTAGCATTACATCATTTTTACCATTGCATAGGAGAAGCCCTTACTTCTAAGTTCTGCAATTCAGCAATCGAAGATTGTTCTGAAAAGCAATCACGTTTCCATGCGAGTGGTTTTGCAATAATAGTCAGCGATCGAAATGGTT
>JAHQIW010002001.1:0-10659 GCA_019055375.1 Parelaphostrongylus tenuis
CTCTCAACGTCAATGTTCTGAAGACTCGATCAACACGGAACATAACAGTTCATAGTTCTTTGCCCATAAATGATAAAATTGGAAAAATATTCATTGTCGTAGCATCAACCAATATTTATAAATAATTTTCAGTGGTAGATATAGCCCAAAGCATCTTCCTACCGCATAAATGAAGTACGAGTGAATGAAATAGACGGGTGAATATGTTCCAACAATTTGATTCTTCTCTAAATGCAAGCATCTAAATAATTTCGGCCAATGGAGAAGAAACACCACCTCTAATTTAAGTTGAGTTGCTCAGTGTTTTTTCATACAGTATTGTTCTCCTTCGACAAAAGCAAGAAGAAAGAAAATTCATTGTAGTTGATGTGGTCATCTGCAGTCTAAGCTCAAATGCTACAGTGTGTCTGCAGAGAAAACTCCAAGTTATAAGAGCTGAATTATGCGACTTGTAAAAGACATCGAAACAGCGTTACCGGTGATTATTCTAGTCGTTCAAGAGTTATTAATGTGTAAAGAAGCCAATGTCCAGCGTCTCAAAAAGCATAGTTGTTCTCAGTGATATAGCTCGCAGTTAGGTTATCCTGATTTCTCATCAGATCAGCTCGTCTGAAGAATCTTCACAGAATCGCATGCTGTTTACATAATTGAAGACTAACGCCTCAACAATGCTTCAGCTGAATCATTTTATGGGACTAAGAAAAAGTGGGAACATTACCACTACCGCCGTTTCTCAATCGTCAGCAATGAAGTTGATACCATACTTCGGGTATTTGCGAAAGAACTTTTCAAGTCTTGGATTAACACCTCTTCTATCGAAAGCTTCTAAAGTTTTTCGTGCGATGTTTCAGATTCATAACCCAGGACTCTTATTACCACATCAAAGTCCTCATCTTTTTGTTTTTATATTCTGTGAGGACCTAATGGTTTACTTATTTGTCTTTTCGTTTAATAATTCTTTAGCGCATCCAAAGTGGTCGCCCCTTCGCGTTAATGTGTTCTTCACCGCATGTCGTGCAAGAGATGTGGTATATTGTGCCCAAACTCCTGCATTCTTCGTCTCTACCATTAGGGCATACTACGCAATTGTCACTTATACGTAGACGGTTTTCTAAACTACCCTGCATAAAAGATCAAGTGAGCGTCGCTATGAGAAGGTGTTCAAGAAACAGCGTCCTGGAAAACTCCGTAGCATCATAGAAATAATACCTACTAATTTGCGGCGTCTATTGATTCGGAACCGCTTGTACGACTGTCTACGTATGACCGACAGTTGCATAGTATCCACTAATATAGAGATGAAGACTGAATGAGTTTGGGTGCACTATATCAGATCTTTTTCACGACTGCGGCGACGAACACATTGGCGAGACGGGAAGACCACTTCGGATGCGCATCAAAGAGCACATAGACGGAAAAGCCTAACAAGTATATCTTTAGGTGCCCACAGAGTAGAAAAACTTAAAGATGCGGACGTTGATGTAGTAGTAAGAGTCCTGGGGTGAGAATCTGAAACATCGGCGCGAAAAACTCTAGCAGCTTTTGGATAAACCGTAAAAGTCGAAATATGAGATAGCAAGGGAGTATGTCTGAGCACAACAAGTGATATGGCACCTCATCTCAGATCCATGTTCTAGTCTCACTCTGAGTAGGTTCATTTTTCAAGTGCGTCACGCAAAACTGATGACGTCTTCATATATGCATAATTAAGGTGGAGTTTTTCAAGTGTTTAGACAGTGGGATTGCTTTCCATTGTGCTCTTGATGCATATGAAATATTAACGGAATAATCAGATATCGTACATATGTCTAGGATCTGACGAAGGCGGAATCGCTGAAACGTTAGTCATTGAGTTTTTAGAGGAGAAATACCACCTAGTGCGAGTTTTTAGTCAAAGAAAAGTGCAGATCGTAAGACGTTTCATGTTTCCTCACTCATACCGAAGTTTAGAAGGAGTCGGACTTTTGCATACTTTTAGTTCCAGTGTTCTATGTACTAAATTATAAATAAAAACATTAGTAATTGATATCACCAAGATACCGTAGAAGGGCAGTTTTTTTCAAACACATATGATCGTTAGTTCGATCACGTGGTTTGCGTTGGTTATCCTCGTCATTAATTTGGTGTTGAGCTAGCCAAATATGCATTTGTTCGCCACCGCAATGTTACGTATGCGGTCAAGTGCATGGATTGGACTTCAAAGTTTGAAAACGGCAAACGCTGCTGTCGAATTCGTGTCCCGACATTTCCTTCAGTTAGTTACTTTTTTAATTCAATTTTTGAAATTTTTTTTTTCATTCACCACTACCCTTTCCAATCAATAGCCTATGTTCTTCAGTTTACCTATTTATACGAGCATTCTATTGTTTTCATACTTGTGATTCTTCTCAAACAAATTTCTTTATGGCAGTAGACAGCGATGAGAGCATTTTTGAGAGTTAACGGGTCGAAGACCTGTTAAATTTTCAAAATGCGGAGAAAAATTTATTTGTGCACCAATTTTACTTAAACAAAGGACAAATCAATTGTCGAAGTAGTCTCCATTCACATGAAGGCAGCTGTCGGTCAATCGGTCTCTTTCTTTGCGGAATGTCTTGAACGAGCTGAACGAACGTCGCAAACTTCGCCACCACACGCCCTGCAGATTTGTCAATGAGCCTAAAAAGTGCTAATACCCAGTTTGTAGTGGAAGTGGAGCAGCAGGAGAAATTCTTGCTTGGACAATTTCAGTCTGAAGACTGAATTCATAAAGGTTATGCCGATCGACTCAAATTCGCACAAAATCAGTATGTGAAATTCATTTTCTTAGGTAAAACGAGAAAATTGTTTCTACAACCTATTAAAAATCAAAGCAAACCTTTTTTTTCCAATTAGCCCTTCAAAGAAAACGCTGAATCGGAAATCATCTCAATGTGCAAAAGCAGTTTATTGGTTTACTCTGACTAATCAATATACATATAATTCACCACTTTATTGGTGGGGTATTAATACATCAATAACACTTAAAAAATATTTGCTTCAAAAAATCACGGTTCAATATCTTTCGCCGACAGCCATAGTTGTCGAGAAGTGTCGTTTAAGTGGGCCATATGCCAACATTCAAACCGCTCTGTCCACTACAGTCTGCCACATAGCTGTCGGCCAATTCGCCATGATGGTGTTTGTGGTCTACATAGGTTTTTCTTCCTATAGAAGTGAATCCCTGAGGAAACAAAGTTTTTCCAACCGCGCTATGGCCTGGGATTCTCCTTTGGCGGATCCTAAGAGGACCTGATGTTGTGTCTGCCACCCGACACGGCGTGTTGTTGTATAAAGAGATGCAATCTCCCGTCCATGTGTTGCCGACATTGATGCAGTAGAATGTGCTCCCTATGGCTACAAGAAACTTTGAGTCTGAAGAGGATTTCTGTCATTTTAGTAAAAAACGAAAGAGTAGAAAATGTTTTTGAACACTGATTCCATCTACTTTTTGAGAGCCATCTCAAGTATCATCAGACCTTTCAATTACCGTAACATTCTCAGGAACAGATATGACAATAAGTCCTTTGTAAAATCACTGATCTTGTAGTTTCTGTTTTTAGCGAAATTACATATAGTTAATAATGCAGAGTGATGCATAAAACTTTCGCGTTAAGCGAGACTTGGACCGGTATTTCACCGTATACGTGGCAAGTGTTCTAACCCGTTGCACTACCGACGCCTAATTTTAGTTAACTCAGAATAAAGTTGGTAACAGAATCTGGTAGAAAAGAGCTAAGAACCTGATGCTCGACAGTATCAATGACCGAAGATCAATTTTTTTTGCCAGTCGGCATAGTTTCACGAGAGCGCTTTTGATGAAATGATATGAAGGCTACGCAATTCACAGAAGCACTAGAAGGCTGGACGTATTCTCAAAAAAGTGCACCTCACCTAATCAAAAATTGTGCCTTGGAAATTCTAGAATTCAAAGGTTAGACTCACTGCCTGCTAAGCTAAACATCAACAAGCGAACGAGCTTGCTCCTTGCTAGTGGATTTAGTGCCAGGGACCGAAGAGCAAGACTCTGTCGTTAAAGTATATCATAGCTACAGCAGAGTTATGAAGTCGGTGACAGTGAGTTCACAGTGCCTCATTACAGCGAAAGTTCGTAATTTCCGTAGCGTATAATCAAAAATAATCCTTTTGTCGAAACTTTCTTCTCAATTTTTTCTAAAAGTATCCCTTATCAAAAAAACCTAAAATTATCATTGTCAGTTGTTGACGAGAGATAGAAAGACAAGTTATTATTGAAAATTCATAGCCTTCTAACTCACAGCGGGATTATCGTTAGTATCAAAAAATCTTTTGCTCTTGTTCATTACCTGGCCCTCCAGGCAAACACTACACATGCAGACAGTGCCGAGGTTGTGACAGCAGCCAAACTTATAAAGGGGATCGGTCCCAAAGTCTTTGCCCATTCTTGTGAGGATTTTCATTATTACTACAAATTGGAAAAAAACTTGAGATATGGATGAGCAGGAATTTTCCCATGTTAGGATCAGTCTTTTGAGGTTCGAATACGTTTCCAATGGAAAGTGCAATTTTCGAGGAAATTTTTGCGACAGATTCTGCTGTCTGGTGCACAAGATGATCGAATAGTGAAAATCAATTGCATCATCAAATTTTCTATTAAAAATTTTGTAGCTGGATACAGCAGTTTTAACAGGAAGTTCCAACGAATGCACTTCTTTCCAGGGCGTACGTCTTCAATTTGATTCACCATGTGTCGCTATGCAGGGACACAAAATCTACTTCCCAACAATGAGAAGTACGCAATCGAGGGAAAGCGCCACGTTCAAAAGTGTTTTCTCTGAGCATTTGTGGAAACAATATCGATTGACAGAAACGAAAGCCAACTATGAGTCGTCAGGACGTGTCTGGCAAGTAATTCTAGAAATAATAAATCGTTGTGTTTTAGCTTGACGTCCTTATTGACATGTCCACCTTTGACGCGGCTCTCAAAAATCTGTTTATTCAACCCCAAAAGCGGTTGACAGCTCGAAACGAGAGCTTTAACAGAATCCGGTGAATCTAAAAAACAGGCGGGGAATGAGAAGTGCTGAAAGACTACATTAAGGAGGAGATAGAGGCAAACCGAAACAGAAGGGTTGAAGAGAAGCATATTGCACTTAAGCACTAAATCTTGTAGTGATGCATTACAAATATCGTGGATTTGTGGAATCGCCAAACCACGTGGAAAGGAAAAATGGACGCTGTTAAGAAGACTAGCAAGGTGGATCCAAGCAGAGGCCTACATGCTCACCTTGTCAAAAGTTTCAACTTTCTCAATAAGACGGATGTTTATGAAAACCCTTCGATTTTCTCTATTCCTTCGCGATGAGTGGACAAAACAAAATTTTTATTGCACGGTTCATAGAGGGAAGTTTTTCCTCATTTGTGTAAATGTCAGAATTCACAGTGATCCATCTATTCCTTAATGTTGCAAAGAAATATTTGAGAAGCCCAAAATGCTTTCTAATATCGTGATCAGTATCAATTTGACGATGATTTCACCTTGTTTTCAAAGTAATCAAAGATATCTTACTTCAATTAGTTCTTGAAAGTGAACATCGTTGGATCATACAAAAAGTGAGCTGAACAAAACTGTTTCAAAGCGATTCTATCATTCTAGTTGAGAGAATGACAATCATTCCCTCATCCGTAAATTCGCTCTACAGTATAGCTTGACCCAGAAATTGAATTTCGAAAAGGATACATGGCAACAGTACCTTCTCCAATAAACATAATTTTGGAAAAAGCCCCAAGATCGACCATCGATTAACCTCGGCATAGTCGGAATAAATCAGTAGTTTTTTTCGTTGTAATTCGAGGTGTTAATTATAGCATTTGCGGATTATTTGATGCAATACAATAATAATACGTCTAGTGATGCAGCACAGGCGATACAATAATCGTGCAGTGGCTTTGCAATTTTGGAAAGCATTCCTTGCACTATGCATTACTAAATATAGTAGTGACCGAAGTGGTGTGTAGAGCAAACGCACTCGTTTTGAATATGTTAGCGGGAATTGTCGAGTGTAGCATTATAAAATCTATTTTGTGCGGCAATATTTCTTACTTCACAGCTCTTACAACAGTGCTATGACGCTTAGGGGACGATCAGGATCAATATGACCTTCAGCTGGGCGCGCCGCTCGGACGAGCTACTGAGAGTGGTGCGTGCTCCAATAGAAATTCGGGTTTATAAAGCTTTCAGAAAAACATGGTCATCTAAAAACAATAATATCACTGATGAGGGTCTTGTATAAATGATTTTGGCAAGATTAGCGCTAATGTTTCCCAAAATCTTGCCTTTTCAAAGGGAAAAACCACATCCTTGCTAAAAGGAGTATATTTCCAAATGTCATTGAACCATTTTTCCTAACTTTTTGATGTTTTTGCAGCCAATAGATAGTTTGAGAAATTCTGACTCTGATACTAAGTTCCTGTTTGAAAATAATCCGACAGTACGTTGTGATGAACGTTAAAGTTGACGTTAATGAAAGTCAAATGACGTTTTGCAACCGTAATCCAATCTTTCCCGTTGAAAGCGGATTTTTTTGGGATTATATAGTTAACTTTCGATTCTTATAGACTCTTGTGCTAAAAATAACTTTAATTATCAGCGAAAAAACTTTTATTAACGTGAAATAGCGCTCAACTGTCTTGAAAATCCCTACTTTTGAAAATAATTTGTGTCGCATGCACCCGCAATTCGAGGATTGCGCTCGTGAGTCTTTGTTTTTTCTAGAAAAGACTTACTTCAATAAATTATTTGTGTTCGATAGCTGAAATCAAATCTATCTGAACGGCGTGTTTTGTTTCTCAAATTTCTCGCTTTCTGCACTGCAATAGTCAAAATAAAATTTGTTCCGCATTCAAGGCTTTCTGTCCGGATAGAGCTTTTGTATTAACAATAATGACCGCTCATTAGTGTAAATCTCACCAATTTAGAAGGCGTGGTTTTTTTGGAGAGGACTCTTCAGAGAGGTGTGGCGGTCAAAAGAAGATTGGGATCCTCACTAGAAATGGTGGAATTTCGCGACATTGGCTACAAATCATCGTGCTTTCAGGAACATACAGCTAACTGCGAAACGAAATCTTCTTTTGAGTAATACAGTACAATAAGGTGTCATTTTCAAAAACAAAGTTTCTGTGGAACTAATCAAAATTTAAGCTGTCGAAAAATTATTTAAGGTCTAGCGAAAAAAGTTTGTTGGGCGAGAAATATTCGAGCGTGCAAGATAACCCAAAACCAATTGTCTATTAACCTCGGCATGCTTCAGTAATTTTTTTCCTTCTTAAGGTGGTCACAAGGAGTTCAATCCAAACTTTATTCACACAATCAAACAGTTAACGTTTTGGCAAGTCGCGTTCGTCAGAGCGGGAAAGGACAAAGTTGATCACAATAAAATAAGGAACACTTCCATCACTTCTTTAGAGAAAATTGTCAGACCTAGATTTCGATCACATCAAGTACAAAGTCAACCTTTAGCATACTCACCTTTTTATTATTATTCTCCTACTAAATGATCATGTGAAGAACAACGGAACGGTAATCATATAGGCCAGTAATGCACTATAACCATCAAAAAAGCAGTCTCATAGGTGTACTCGTCGTCGCAACCTTTACCACTAGATATGCCCATTGATCTTTCATGTCTTATGTATTCTTTCAGTTAATTGTCCTTGAGGTAACACCCTGTACCACCTTCAACTACATATCTAAAAATAACTTTTACGTGATCACGTGCATTTGACTGTGGCGCTTCACCAGTGCATCATACACTTGATCGGCCCAATTGCTCCACGTGAGTATCTCCCTCCACTTCCACCGTTACAACGTAGGCTTTGTTTGTTTCTTCGAATTATTCATAGCTGGCATATGAAAAAAGTCGATTAACTTTGTAATAAAAATGTCCGTCCAAAGAATCATAGGCGTATTCAGGAAAACTAGTAAACACTACACATTTCTCATTTGTTCGTTTTGTCACTCGGCAATCAATGTCTTCGGAAATGCTTTTCCGAAAGAAGGGACTCAGAAAAATATGGGGAAATTTGGCTGTCGTAGCTCAAAAATAAAAGGAAACTTTCAAAACCATAGCCAGTGATGTATCGTGCCGTGCTCAATCATATCGGCAGGGACACTGGAAGATAAATGATGAGTGATCATAGAAGTATCGTGAGCCTAACTATCTCTACGTACTGCACATGTCCGATATTTGAAATTGTTCTATGGCGACCAGAAGAATGATAAGTGGAAATAGACGCTCTTATTCTTATAAGTTAGGGTAAAAGAACAAGTACTAAGAGTAAGGATCATGCTCAATTTTAAAAAATGTTGATTTCCTAAAAAATCCGGTTTCTTTAAATTTTAAGAGTTTCTTTATCAAAACATACGTGTATGAAGGCGCTTCTGTAATGTTACAGTTTTATAACGTGAGTGTCAACAAAACCCATTCAAGTAATCTGCTTGATATCTCGAAAGTAAGACGTGCATTTTTCTTTAATTTACTAAACACTGATAAGGCATTTCAAAAAGCAAACCTTGTACTAAATTCTAGATTCTTCAAGGTTATGAAGTGACTACTGAAAAACCAGGCGATACAGCTTCTTGACTGTTAGAAGTACAAGTTTAACGCAACAGGGGTGGACTGATCATTGCTGCTAGCGTAGGAGCAAGATAACTTGTAGTTGACTGAACTGATTATATGAGCTGCTGATTGCTGGAAAATTTCAAATAAAAATCTGCAACATAAGTAAAAAATTTCAAAAAGTGAGGTGAAGAAAATGCATTTTTTAGACTGCTTCGCGAATCGGTAACAACGGGCTTAGCAGAGCTTAGGCCGACAACATACTAAACCTGCTCTCGCAGTCTCAGGACAAGCCAACTTTCAAAAGTCATGCATTGTCGAAACTGTGTTTTCGATATACACTATTAAAAAATCGTCGAAAGAAATGAGAAAAGAAGAGTTGGTAGTGCGCTGATATATCATAGATGCAGCTCTCATATCTAAAGAAAGGATCTTTTTCAGTAAATGGACGTCTCTCTTACTATGAATACGGTTGCAGAAATCCCTTCAGTAATTTCCATTTTCATATTGTTAAAGCTCCTTTATAGCATAAAATTTATTATAGGACTGCCAGCAAAATCCGGTGTGGAGTCCGAACAACAAGTTGATTACATCGATAACAAAACGTAGCTTTTTTCTTTAGTAGAGCACACTGAAAAAGTTCTCTTACGAAGTGGATTTAGTATCATAATCATATTATACCTTTCCTTCGAGTGCTTTATTAAGACCACGCTCAAATTTCAATGGATCCTTTCATTATTATTTGAGCCAACATGTCATGTGGTCTGGTAAAGGCTCTTGTACAACCCGAGACACGTGTTTCGTCCTTACAGACTCATCAGCCGGGCAGAACCCGTCGTCTGTCGATCTTTTTATAGTCAGTTTCTCTCGGGAGCGTTACACTCCTTATAGAGAGTTGTCGACGACCTACGCTTTACACTCTATGTCAGGTGAAACATTCACCTAACACAGAGTGTTTTCGCACTCGATTGCTAGCTGGCTGGTATTTTTATCATATTATGCCTTAATAATGAATAATAATGAAAGGATAATAATAATGAAAGGATCTATTGAAATTTGAGCGTGGTCTTAATAAAGCACTCGAAGGAAAGGTATAATATGATAAAAATACCAGCCAGCTAGCAATCGAGTGCGAAAACACTCTGTGTTAGGTGAATGTTTCACCTGACATAGAGTGTAAGGCGTAGGTCGTCGATAACTATATACAAGGAGTGTGACGCTCCCGAGAGAACTGACTATGAAAAGATCGACAGACGACGGGTTCTGCCTCGGCTGATGAGTCTGTAAGGACGAAACACGTGTCTCGGGCTGTACAAGAGCCTTTACCAGACCACATGACATGTTGGCTCAAATAATAATGAAAGGATCTATCATAATCACTATTTTCGAACTATCAAATGACTATAAGACATAAATAAATTATTTGCCAAGTGTTTGACAATAATCAGAAACCATTCTTTTTTCTTTTTTCTTAAGCGGGGCACGAGGTGTTGAATCCAAATTTTATTCCAATCAAACAGCTAGCATTTCAGCAGGTCCCCTCCGTGAGAACCTGGAAAAGTCAAAGTAGTTTACAATCCAGTCAGTGAAACACTTCCATCAGTTTTTTAGAGAAAATTGTCAGGTTTAGATTTTGATCACATTAAGGACAAAGTCAACCTTTGACATATTCACCACTTTTTTATTATTGGAAGACATAATAAATAACATAGACCAGTAATGCACCATTTAGGTCAAAGCAATAGTTTCATATACTGACTCATATCATGGGTGATTACGAGGCATTCTTCCTTGCGTTTCATAGTTGGATTGGTCGTGTTTTTCCAGAAAGCCTCAAGTATCTTTCGCGCTGCTGCTTTTTTCTTCTGCTCAAGGATGGTGACCTCTGTTATCAAATACTGCGACATGTCTTTGGGCTCTATGTATACCTAACGGGGTGTTTTTTCTAGTATGGCGCATGTCAGCTAGGTGTTCTTCTATGCGAGCATAAAGCGGCCTACCCGTTTCGCCAACAAAATTATTATGGCAAGCTTTGCAAGAGATT
>JAHQIW010002002.1:0-102803 GCA_019055375.1 Parelaphostrongylus tenuis
ATGTTTTCAATTTATACTTATATTTTTGTTACGTATTCAAGACTTTTTATTAATTCGCGCTGAGGTCTCTTGTCCCTGTGCGAGGATGGTTATTTCTACATCAAATTTTGCGCTTTGATCATCTGCGCCTTATGCATACCTAGTGGCGCTTTTGAGTCGTTCTTCCTCTGTTGTCTAGGTTCAATTTTATACGGAAAAGAAAAGCCTTCCTGTCTCGTCGATGTATTCGCGGCCGTAAGTTTTACAAAAGATTAAGTAGAGTGTACCCATGTAATGCAATCACCGTCTCTACCAATTTGGCATATTATGCATCCTTCCGTTCTAGGTAACGGTCGAATAAATGGTTGCAAACTAGCTGGTTTCTCAGGATACTCGGTGAAATGTCGAGATATGCAATGTTCAAAGTCACCTTCGACTAGCTAACATTATGTGTTGGTTGCGAAGGAGGTGAAGGGCTGACAACAATTGTCGTCAGGCTATGGAGGCAACAATAAAGCATCAACAATCAGTAAGTGTCCCGAACCATTTTTCCGATAATTCTTACAGGTCTTCCTTTTCCATACCCTAGGTGTACAACTCCTCTATTCCATGCAGTAGTTTAACCTTTTCTGGAAGCATAGATGCAGGTATTGTGAAGTTGTCGTCTTCTGATTATTCATTTACCGCTGTGTTGATTGCATGAAAGAAATAGTTACTTTCCTTACTTAGACTATGTGTTCGCTGTCTCAGTGTATCATTAATGGCTTTCATAACTATCATCTCAGCCACAACTCATTTCTTAACATGTCCATGCTGACGCAGGTCATATTCTTCGTGAGAGCACTTCGATATCAGACTCGGACATCTGTACTCCAAAATTGTGATTTCAAGTAAATTGTACAGCGATATTGCAGTTCTACCTCTATAGTCTTTTTTAGAGCACCAAAGACTTGAAATAGCTCCTGAGCAATCTCTTGAAACTATACGTGGGCTATACATATACATCTGTTGTGATACATTTATAGATGATTTCTTTGTTTTACTTCCTCTTCTTCACACTAATTCCAATTACTCCATACCGGGAACGCGTGCTCTACCACTACACCACCGAGGCACATTTGCACCATCACTAATCTTCAATACCTCTAATAATACCTATCAACCTTCAGGTGAACAGGTTTAACAAGTTTGATTGGGTATGCGATTTTGCTTTAAAACCCACTTGAAAGCTCGCGTCCTCGGTGTCGATGAAACGCGAGTTTGGTTCCCGCCTGAGGCCGCGTTTTTGCTCACCACTCAATTATCTTAGGAATATATGAGTAATCATTACACTACGAAAAATGCAGTAAAAATAACAAACAAGGAAAAGATCTTCCTCTAATTCATTATTTCCAATCTCTTCAGCTACTTATAAAAACCAACACAAACTACGAATCTATCTCATTGCACGCCTCAGTGTGGCACGAGGCAGTGTGGCATTCTTACTAATCAACACCCTTGCGGTTTCCACTTTATTGACACCATAATGCCACAATAATATCTATTGAATGGAATTTTCTTCAAAATATATATTAGTTCATTCAATTCCGCTCACAACGGCAGTTGCTGAAGCGAAGTTTGATCCAAGCGGGTCCGATGCCAGCATTCGAATCGCTCTGTTCACTACACTTTGCCACATTTCTCTCGACCAATTCGCCATAATGATGTTTGTGGTCTATCCAAATTTTCTCTCTACAAACTGAAAATGTACGAAGAAGAATGCAATTCAAACCGAGATAGTGCCTCCGATTGTCAAGGATGTGGGGGGAACAGGCGCTATCGTCACCATATCCTCTCCTGCAGTACACATCTTTTGGTCTGGCCCCATTACAGTGCAAATCCCCGTCACCGTATTGTCGACAGTGATGCAGGCCGGTGAGTTCGCGGGCATGACTGCAAGAAACTATGAGTACCATTTAGACTCCATTACAATGGAAAACTGAGAAAGATTACAGCTTTTCGTTTACATTTTTTATTTTTCATAGATTTCAGAAAATACTCGATACATTGAGGGTCACACCATTCCCAGAAAAAATTTATAGATATCGAGATGAACATTTTGCGAAGAATGCCTCAGTCATCTATACACTTCCTTTTTTCAAAACAGTATCAAAGACATTCCTACTTTTCTAACGTCTGTAATACTTTTGCATGCATTCTTTCAAATATCTGTTCAATAATCAAAGCTCACGCATTGCCCCCGGGCTAACTACCATATTGCAATTTATTGGTCTATAGATGGCCGTAACATTGAGTTGATCCAAGATGGATGAGATCACGGCATCGGGTAGGAGTGCACTCCGACCCTGGCGTTCGAGAACATCAAAAACCTGAAGGATAAATATTTTCATTACTCATTGGAGCTATGTTTCAAAGTGCTTTCAATCGAAGTATGTGAAGCTATGCAAATTATGGAAGAACTAAGCGTATGGATTATTTTCTTTGAATGCAACTTGCGTCTTGCGCTTTCCGTTAATTCACGAATAGAAACTTGAAAGCTAGAAGTTATAAACTCACCGTTTGCTTTACAAGACGTTGCACAAATCTCCGAGCTGCCGCCTCACTATTTGCAATACTAGTAAACTGAGCAGAAACAGCGGGTTTTCCAGTGTAAACCATGGCGACAGGCAGAGTGAAGCCACTGACGGTGAAGATCCTAGTGCTTGCTGCACCAAAGGTTTTCATTTTTTGAGTGAATTATTATAATTTGGATTTCAGCAGCTCCGTCAAGAAGTGGATCGTAAATATTTATTCAAATCTAATGAAGTAATAGATAAATCTGTCCGAACACCACTAAAAAGCTTCTACCTGAAATCGAGAATGATTACAATACGAAAACAATCGTAAATTCATACCTTGACCTGGTGGCAACACACCACATCCCAATATTGTTGGAATTGTGACCAGTAGCAAAATTATGAGCGGACCAGTCGGCTGTCCTATCATGGCTATAAGGATATTCATTTTTATGCCCTAAATATTTTAGGCAATACGGTAGATCCAACTGGAAAAGGTTTGCACATCATGCATCAGATCATTCATAAGGTAGCATCGGACTGGCCCTCACCACTTAAATCTGAGTAAGGTCGACGCTTTACTCTGACAATATCAAGAGCTGCAGTGGTTGTCGACTCTCTTAATCGCAGCAGAACTTTCGCATGCTTAATGACATATTCTTTTATTCTAAATCGGTTAATGGGCTGAACAGCGTGATAGATTTGGAATGACAATAAGCTCTATAGAAGGGACCACTTGAAGAGAATTTCCAGTGAACGCGTTAATTCAAGGAGCTAAACTAATATAAAGCTAAACTAGCTTTGATTTCCGCCTTCTCATTTTTGATGCTGTCTCATAAAACGACGAAATTCCCAAAATAAAATACCAACAATTAGTCAAACGACGGAATCACAAAGGCACTTTCAAAAGAAACTACGTGAGAGATGCTGAAGAAGAAATTGGAAGAAAAAACCGTTGACGATTTTCGATGTAAAACGTTCTCGCAGCAAATTTTCAAGAAGCGGAAATCTTGTTTGGTAAGCCATAATAGTCTCGTTAACCTCTCATATTTGATGCGCCTGGAAATCCCTTTGTTTATGGATAGGTGAAGTAATAGATAAATTAGAAAACTTCGCAGAAGTTCACCAAAATGTTCAGAGACAAGTGGGAAACGGGTGCTGTCAAGAATTCATTACTACGAGAAGGCAAAGAGGAAACCGTGTGATTATTGGCTGTGGAAAAAAAACGCATGAAGGCGTCAGATCATGTCGTGAGGCAGAAGAATTTCACGCCTTGATAAATTGTCAGTGTAGCGAAATGGGTAAGTGCAAAAGAAAAGAAAATGAGGGCTGCGCAAAGACATCTTTGCTCACCTTCTCAAAAACGTTTCAAGTTCAATGTTTATGAAAACCGTTAATTTTTCTCAACTTCTCCCTGATGTGCTAGCAAAACGAAATTTGTTGTTGCACATTTCGTCCATTAAAGTCTTATTTCATTTGCGCAACTGTTGAAAATTCTTGTTTGATGTATCTCATTTCTCCAAATGTTCTAGTCTCATTATCTAGAGCCCAGAACGTTTTTTTTTTCAATAAACAATCAGATCGACCCATTCAGCTTCCTAGGTTTTGTGGTAATATGAAAAAATTTCTACAGAAAACAGCATAGCAAGTATTACTGTGCCCTACAAGAAAAAAAATGTGTTCAACGTGACTTAAATGTCTTTGCTAATCTATATCAGTTGCATTTGTTTTTCAGCTCATAAAATTGCTGCCTGATATTTGGCACATTAAATTTTGGACCTTGAATAGCTCTTTAACGATGATACACTTCAAACAAGTTTAACAATGTTTTGGAACTAATCCACTGTAAGAGTATTTTACAAGTTTTGAAAGATAAAAAGTCAGAGGCAGAAGATTCTTCCAATTTGCAAAGTGTAGGCTAGAATTCTCCTATTTTGTGTTCTGTTTCGTTTGTTTCGCAAATGACAAATCGAAGCACAGCCCAACGCCGTAGAATCATAGGTCCTGTGAACGAGTTTTTACGAGCGATTATTGGAAATGATTAGAGAATGTGTTTTGATTGAATTGTTGCGCAAGAAAGATCCGCTGCAGTAATTTTTTTAATCTTTCAATTGAATACTGAGCTATCAGTGAATTTTGACAACTGCTTTAGAAGATTAGTTGTTATAAGACAATATGAGCATAACTGGAATTATTTTATTCAAACGCTTTAGGCCTGTACCACCTGTCGTCCCGTTGATCGTCGAGTTACTTGAGTGGGTACCAGCAACTCTTCCATTTTTCCCTATCGCATGCAAGAGTAGCCCAGTGGGTCCTTCTCGCTCTAGAGATTAGCTGAGCATCATATCTTTCTTCTATCGCTTTCGTGAAGAAATCGGACCAACGGGTCAGTGGTCTTCCATTAGAGCGCTTGACGTCCCGAGGAATCCAGTCGGTAACGGCTCTCGTCCATCGGTTGTCGTTGAAGCGCATCACGTGTCCGGCCCACCTTATTTTTGATATCCTGGCGTGTAGAACGACGTCTCTAATTTTCGACCGTTGACGTAGGTCGGAACTTCGGATCCTTTCTCTCATTTGCGAGATACGGGATACTCCTAGCATCGACCTTTCGACTGCGCGTTCGATAACGGCAAGTGATCTTTCATCCTGCTTACGTAGCGACCAGGTTTCTGCTGCATACGTTAGGGCAGGGATAATTGTCGAGTCGAAAAAGTGGGCACGGAGTCGGATGTTCTTTGTCCTCTTCAATACATCTTCGATGCTCTTAAACGTTCCCCAAGCCGCTCGTTTCCTCCTGCTCAACTCTGGAGCTAGATCGTTTATCATGTTGATTTCACGACCTAGATAGACGTAACTGGAGCATTCGGAGATTGTCGTTCCGTTGAGCGTGAATGGGGCATTCGAAACCCATCCGTTTCTCATGAACATTGTTTTAGTTAGAATTAGTTGAAGACCAATCTTTCCGCAGGCGTTATCGAATTCGGTCAACATTCGTTCCGCTTGACTGATGTTTGGTGTTATGAGAACGATGTCATCAGCAAGGCGAAGATGGTTTAATTGTCGGTGGTAAGATTTTATAAATATACGCAGTGTTGTAGAGTTATGCGCAAAAGTTTTACGTCCATGCGCTCCGGATAGATTGAAATGCGGGTTCGAGTCCCAACTGACGTGAAACTTTTGCACATCAATCTACATCACTAAGTACGAGCATAATTATTCAGCAACGTCTTTATACGGAATGCTTTTATTACAATCTGCTGTTTCGCTAATCTCGAGCGACTCAAGCGAGCGCCGGTAAGCTTTTCATTCTTTCGCATTGCAAAAGAGTTGTCTGATGGGTTCACCAAATTTTATTCGATGGAAATCAAATCTTACTTCCCGGCTTTTGTGAAACCGGAACAGGCTTGATGGCTTTTCTGTTGGGCGCCTGACATTCCGAGAAATCGGGTTGGTAACGTTTCTCTCACATCAGCTATAGTAAGGCACACAGCATATAGTGCCCACCTTATCTACGACAGCCTGGCGTGCGGAACGGCGTGTTCGTTGTTCAGTTGTTGATCCAGGTCCAATTTGGATTTTAATTCTCATTTACGAGATGCGAATTACTCCTAGCATCGTCTTTACGACTGTGCGCGTATATTAAGTCAGGGATAGTTGCTGAGTTGAAAATGTGAGCACAGAATCGGATGTTAATCTTTCGCGTCACTATTCCCTCACTCTACTGGATTTTCACGTGTTCGATATGCTCCTTCTTTTCCCCGGTTGAGGAATTAAGTCATTAATAACGTAAACTTTTAAGCGTAGACGAATGTATGGGCGATCGAAGATATTCATTCTCTTAGGGCATGCGATAATAATCTCTTTCTCATTAGCACTGCCTTTTAAGATTAGTCTGCCAAGTTTTCCACAAACTCTATGAGCCAGTCCCCCTTCGCTTTGGCTTGTACTTGGTGTTATCATTAGCAAAGCGAATATGGTCGTTTTTAACCATATAATCATACACAACTTGCTTAACTTCCTTGTGCAGAGGCAGCACTTATTTTCTGGCCCATGATTAAATCGAATCTTTGCACGTAAAAAAGATCACTTCCCTTATAAAATCCGGATACCACTAAGGTATCAATGAGGCACCATTTCGTAAAGTGAATTTATGATTGATCTGCGCATGATAACGTCGTTGGAAGATTCTTATGTCAATTTTGTAACAACTAGAAACACCGACTTTCAAACCTCGACATGTTAATAATGAGAAATTGAAAAGAAAACTCTAGCTTGTTAACTAATCTTCATTTTGCTTTGCGCGGCGGGTTTAAAATAATTTTATTTCAAATGCTGCAGCACTGTATAGAGGCCTGCCAAAAACGAACACGCACGGCACTCTCTCAAGATATGGGCTCTTGAACAGTTACTCGAAATTTCATGAAAATTCTTATCCAGTGAAAGAGTTCGTATGGTTACGGTTTGTCTTTTGTGGCCGTCGAAGTGTTTTATCTCGCAGGTGTTTTAAAGCCGAGTAATTAAATATTTAGAAACAAGGCAACATGATCTATACAGAGAAAAATAACGAAGACAATTATTAACGGTGCAGAAATTAACGAAACTATTAGACAATAAATACATTTCACATGGGCACATTAAATAGGGTGCTGTGACGAATAGGAGACTATTTCAGATATGATCAGGAGCATGACCGCATTCGAATGGTGATAAGAGTAGCAATGACTTCGCCTAGTCCACTGGTACCTACGGCCTGTGATGGAAAACATGTGTCTAGCACTGTATAATTGCCATACCACACCTCCTCAAATTCTCAAAACATGTTATTCAAGTTATCTCAGTATTATTGCATTCGAGCAAGTCTATATGAACAGTCGGAGTAATGGCCGTAGTGATGAGAAATACCTTTCATTGACTGACAGTACAGGATGGTTACCACGGACGTGAAGAGCGGCCAACATTACTCTTTATCCAATATACTCTTATAAAGTTTATTTTTTGCAGTCTAGGTATAAGAACCTCCTCCACGCAGTAATTTGCACTGCTGTCTCGAAACATGGACACAGGTAGGATTGTGAGCTTATTGCTTTCTAATTGGTCATCGACCGTTGCATTTGTTGACTGAGGAGAGTGGTCACTTTCCTTTGTTGTAAATCATGAAATAAATGTTCTCATGCTTCGTCAATTGTTCTCAACTTATAATCAATTATTTGTTTAGTGGATATTAGGTTATGCTGGGTAGCAACTTTTCTGCTATGAAAGCACTTTAAGTAATTCGCAGCTCTGCATTCATGATTCAAACATATCGTCAACGGCATATATAAGTTTTATTTAAATGGCGGTATTGCGGATTTCATGTCGTATATAGCAACTGTGCAAGTTCCTTTAGGCGGCCATCTTCAAAACTATCTAGAGCTTAGAGTGGCCTTCAAGTTGCCTTTGGAGTTCCATTTTCACATTTTCACGCAAATTGTCTAATTTCCGTATTTTGGTGATATCAACATGTTGGTGCCTTTCATAAGGACTGGTTTAAGGCACTTAATCAGACTAGACAGCTCGCCTTTACAAGGCTTATCAGTAGGGCAGTCTTCAGTCAGTCCCTTGCAGAGGGATATATCCCTACTTTAGAAAGAATCGACCCCGAATTATTCAAATCACTTCATGTCGGGTGACAGAATTTTCAACATTGCAGTGACCACAGTCGAGCAGTCATGGCTGTATATTGCGTTATTGCGAAAATGGACCTATGCGAAAATTTCACTGATTGAGCAGCAAAGAGAAATTTTTGGATTTTATTTCTTTATTTACAAGTTTTCCAGTTACTTCTGAAAACACGCGAACATTAAATCTACGTCATTGCACACTTCAGTGTAATTTATTGCAATAATCTGACTCACCAACACCACTGTTATTTGCCACTTTATTGATGCCTTGATGCTACAATAAATATCGGTTAGGAAAGATGTTTGACTCAAACGCATCACAGTTCACTCAGTTTCCTCCGATAACTGCTGATGCCGAGAAAAAGTTTGATCCAAACGGACCCGATGCCAACATTTGCACCGCTTGATTCACCACACTTTGCCACATCACCCTCGACCAATTTGCCATTACGATGCTTGTTGTCTAATCAAGAATTTTTTTTACGAAACGAAGCTGCAGAAAAAAGATGTAATTCAAAACGAGAGAGTTCCTCCAATTGTCAAAGAGGTTCAGGAGTTATTTTCACTTTCATGTCTACATCTAAACACTTTTTATTTTCCTCTGTAGCGCAAATTGCCTTCACTGTGTTGTCGACGATGACGCAGGTCGGCATCTTCTTTGGGCGACTGCAACAAAAAGAAAATTGAAAAAAAGAAAATTTTAAAAAAACATATTTTTTCATTGCGATAGTAATTGAATTTTCTCCCATTGTAATGGTTCTTAGATTACAGAACAATTTTTAGTATCTCTCTAGTCAATTTCTTTTTGAAGGTAATAAAGATGTTCGCGTTATTTTTTTGCTCCAGTTATACTTGTGCCTGCTACCTTTCGAATGGTTGCTCAATATGTTCAATATTGACCACTTACTCATGTCCTGTGGGCTATTTGAATATTGCAGCCCATTGGCGTATAGCCGATTGTTACATTGAGCTGATCCAAAATGGATGAAATCACGGGGGCCGGTTAGAATGCGCCACGACCTCGTTGTTCGAGAACATCAAAAACCTCAAAAAGAAACATTTTACTACTCAGTAAAGTGTGCTTGAAAGCGTCTTCAACCAAATTCTGTGAGGCCATGGTTGCCAGAAATTGCATTAGGCGTCTTACGTCTTTTTCAACTATATGAAAAAACCCAAAATCTGAGAGGTTCAAACTCACTGTTTGCATCACAAGACGTGATTCGAATCCCGAGCACCCGCCTCGCTAGTTGCCATGGCACATACTTTAGTTGAAACTTCGGGCTTCGTCGTAAGCCATGGCAACAGGCAAAGTGAAGCCAGTGACTGTGAAGGTCCTAGTACTTCCTGCAGCGATAGTGCGCACTTTTTGTTTCAATGAATCATTACTATCTCAAAATCGTAATAGATCCATTTAAAGCTCTGAACGCATTACCTTTGAAGTAGTGATGAAATATTAGGTGTTCAAATATGACTTCGTCCTTTGTCTTATTTTTGCTGTAATAATGGCAAAAATATAGATAAGAACATTTTTATGTGAATATGCGTCAAAAACGCTATCTATTTGTAGGTCTTTTGTATACAAAATATTTGATATGATAATCCATATAATCGACTGTTTTTAGAGCCTCGTTATAAACATTCAAAGTTAACTTCAAAAAAAAAGAATGTTTTTAGCCTAAACGAGGTTGGTACGCCAGGGCCATACACCGGTGTTACGGAGGTTTTGGCCTCCTCGTCAGTGACCCCCGCCCCACATTAAGCCCTGCATTGATCCATATATTATTGATCCATATGGATTAGTCTTGGTCTACCAGCCGAAATCCATGGACTGAACAGTGGTGATGGACCAATTTCATTGTACACTATGCCATCACCACATACGCCTCCCTCCTTGCTCCAATGCAGGGCTTAATGTGTGGGCGGGGGTCACTGACGAGGAGGCCGAAACCTCCGACACCGGTGCATGGCCCTGGCGTACCAACCTCGCTTAGGCTAAAAACATTCTTTTTTTTCAAGTTAATTTGATATGATGGTCTTTATAGCACTTTGAAGACGACGACACTTGCACTCGAAAAACGCCATATGCGGTAATTTTACTTTGCAGATTTATTAACCAAGAGTAATTGAACAGGTTGCTTGATTTTTAAATTGTTCATTGAGCATTATGATGCAAAAATTCTGTGGTAAAATTTGCTTAGACTTGTTTTAAGATGGATCCGAAGTAATCTCTCGCTACTAATGCACGAATGGCGCGTAAGAGAAAATGCTTATGAAGCGGCGCGCATGATTAGTGGGGCTTTCTGTGGATGGTTTGAAAACGACTGATCCTCCAAATGCCTCTATAATTTTTTCTTCACCTCTGAACTACGCAAAGGCTTCCTGGCTATTCTTTTTAAAGCCGTATTATTGCCTGAGGTCCATTAATTTGGCATACATTGCAATTTTGCTGCAAGATAAAGCTCGACGTTATGTTGCAAATCCGGTCGAAGACGTCATAAAAGCTGACGTGTGAGGTTTTAGTAGATGAATACCTTACTCGCCTTACTCTTCCGACATTGCATTGTCAGATCACCACTTGAAATTGCCTAATTCAATTACAAATTAGCAAGCTTAATAAAATTTACTGAATTTCACCAATCTTACCAATCTTACTTGGCAAATTTTTCTTTCATGGCATTCACGAATTACCTAAAAGTTGGGAAAATATTGTTGTTATTAATGGAAATTAAATTTAAGTAAACTTCAGAATGAAAATTCTCTATATTGATTATTCAAAATCTGAAAAACGCGGAGTCATATCCGTACACCTAATGATAGATAAATTCATTTTAATTTAGTATTCCTAAGCTTCGATACAGGATTCGCAATATTTCTTGGTTCTTTTTGCAGAAATATCAAGCCTCAGTTCTCTTTTCTTTTCGAGTAACTTCCTGGGAACAGAATGAAAAAAGAAGAGAAAAAAAGAAAAGAAAACCTCTGAAAATAAGACATTTATAATTCATAGATCATAGCAATTGATTGAATACCAAATGCATTTTGGATCCATAGTAAACCAGCTCTTTTTACATATGAAACTTCTCTTGAATCAGAAACATAAGAGTGAGTAGAGGACATCATGTTGAATCAAAGCAATACAAGAAACCCAGAAATTCTCAAAAGACGGAGAGGAAAACCTTATTTGAACAATGAAAATCGGGCACCATGCGCTCATCGATTTCTATAGCTTTCCATTAGGGGTTGTTGATGTTACACACCTCCGAAATGATTTACCGCCTCATCGTAGCTGTAAGGTGTTTCTGGAAGTCAGACTGCGAAGTACAGCAGGGGAGGGGTTCAACCGCCACCAGAGACACTCAAGGTGAGAAGAAGTCTGACGCTTCCCATCTAAAAACCCAGCAGAGAGTGAAACGTACCAAGAATGACTGCCGCTTCGGTAGCTCGTTTAGATGCAAAATGGTGATCTTCCTTCGATCCACTATTATCGGCGTCTGCTCTGTGGTGACGACCAGAGGAGGCCCCGGCTAGGCTTATTTTTACTTATTAGGCACTTCAGGGAACAGAACGGTTACAGCTAAACCAGCACAGCTTCCCTATGTTAGGGCTTGGAATATCAATGGAGACGAACCGTTCAAATATCTATGCGAACATTATATATACATATATATATATATATATATATATATATTGAAAACACACAAAAGTGACATCGACCCCATGAGAAGTTCGATCAACATTAAGAAACGCGTTCTGAAACTGCGTGAGAGAAACAGCGGAGCAGATCTAAGTTTCCATTAGTAGTCTGAAATACAAAGTAAAAACAATTGTTCAACCTTTTTCATACCCAGACATCAATATCCTTGGTCACTTCTCCATCCATTTCTGTTCTTGTATCCACTATACGTAAGTCATAGTAATTGCATGTTGTTACGGCTAGTGGTGCAAGACTTTTGATCCTCATTTGAATCTCGCTGAAGGCTGGGAAAAACGATACTTCTTTTTGAAACAATATGCAACCATGTTAGGGAGTTCCCAGATCACGACCACCAAATTCTATATCTTCGAGGCACAAATGATTACAAACCAAGCATTACGATGACCAAGATACGCTTGAACCATTCGATTTTAGATTGAAATAGATCTTTTCAAAATGAGCAAGTAAACGTTGAGTTCATACTATGTCATGCAAGCTTAGTTTGCGAAATTTCAAATGTCCAGAACTTAAAGTCTTATAAAACAGCATTTTCTATATCGGTGGGAGTCAACTTTTCAAGGTGAAGGAAGCCGGTGGAGAGTTGTGGTCCCATCATTTTTTCTGATGCGCGAGCCGAAACTAGGCCTCAGAGTGTTCTTAAAACTTCCTATTTGAAGATATCAAGTTAAAAATACTTCGGAAACTGAGAAACCACGGCTCTCTACAAGGACAGAGAAATTGCCTTGTTAAATGTATCTGGGTTCTATGCCGAAAAAGCGGAGACTAGAGCAGCGAAGGCGGTGGAGATCAAACCGAAGCGTGACGATGGTGTGGAAATTGATATCGATGTTCGAGGGCCTTTGAAACAATGGATACGACGAAGCGCATCTTATACTAGAAGAACTGGAATCCGCTGGAATAAGCAAAGGGCGAAACACGTGTATCGAGCTGTACAAACGCTCATAAAAAACCACATAACGTGTTGGCTTAAGTGATAATTGTCAAACAAAACTCTTTTAGATCCAAACATGTTTAGCAGTATGCAGAGCATGCGCTACCAGACGCGAGCTAAACCCTCACCCATTCCGGGTGGAGAGAAAGGGGGAGCGCGTTCTACTACATTGCTTAGGCCATCGCCCTGCTAGCGCTCTTTCGTCGTGCAAATCTATCAAACTTATCAATCAGTTATCAATTTTGATTTCTTTCGTACCGTTTCGTCAACAGTCTATTACTTCAGTCCACTGCAGGATACTCACAACGTCACAGGCTGGTACAAATCTATAAAGTAATTACAATTATTTCTGAGGTATTCTGGAACAGACATATGTACATGCAGACGGATTTCTACTACTTTATAAAAACTGTTTTGCAGGAAACATCGGCGCGATCAAGCAATATATCATGCTGGTGCAAAAGTAACTGCATTGTGTTCAGTTCAAATGGGCCGTTTCATATTGCAATGCAAACAAAGAGCTCAAGTAGCGCAGTGGTTAGAGGTGTTGTGCGACATGTAGGTCGTCAGATAATCGATAGCCGATAGTTCGATCGACCGCTCAATGTCTACCACGCCTCCGATCACTCCGGGGTCGGTGAATTGGTATCAAACTCGTTTGGGAAGGTAGCAGCACTGACTTGATGCACCGACAGATCATCGCGTGTTGTCGTAGAACTCAGGAATGCACTCAAGCACCTCCAACGATGCTAGGAGTGAAATCGAATGCATGGCGTATCCTTCATGGAGTGGTCAACGCCGAGAGCTTCTTAAAAAAGATGTTCTCATTCAGACCTCATTTTAATGCCCATTTCTCGCTTTATGTTTTACTTTCAATGGCGTCTTACTTGCTAAATTATTCCATACTTATTTCGGACGATGGAAAGGATGGTGGTTGGTACAAATATGTTTGCGATTTAAGACCGTGAGTTCAAAATGATCTTAAATCAGAGAAAATAACTCCCAACATCAACAGTGTATTTGGCCCAGAAATTGCTAACGAACCTGCAGTTCAGTAGTGGTTCAAGAAGTTTTGTTAAAGAGACAATAACACTGAAGATGAAAAGCGTAGTGACGGGTCAAGGAAGCTGACAACTGCCAGCTGATGGCTAATGATCAAAACAGATCCCCTCTTAAGACTATACGAGATGTTGGAAGAGAACTTAGTGCCGACCATTCCATACTTCGCCATTTACCAAACGTAAGGTTAGGTTAAGTTGAAGATATAGAGAAGTAAAAGTAATTTGCTATCTCAGATCTTACGAACCCGCAATTACTTTTACACCAACCTAATAATGCGCAAGGCTGTTCAGTTTGCAATAAATTGATCTACTTTTTAGAAATAGAGATAGATTTACATATAGAAAACTTTTTTACATTGATAATCATGAGACGAGGAGCCAGGTCGGGCAAATAAGCAAAAAAAGATTTGAAGTACATCGTTCAGGTCAATGGCGGTATCAATTAACTTATACTCTGACCGCAATGGCGCACCAGCCGAATGTCGTGCTGTGACAAAATCGGGTATTTGGTTGTTTTGAAGCTAAACTCGATAGTTCCGTAGCGGTCTTTCGTTTCTGAGCCTGTCCTTCAAGAATTTCTTGCAAATTGTGTATACTCAGCTATTTCCACTAAGTAAATTTGGTGATAAATTTGTCAAAATGGACTGAAAAAGCATTCAAAAAAAGTGGGGGGCCGTGATAAAGTGGCTAGTGATACTCAGAGCGGCTTAACGCGCAGTTGATCTCACAGTCTCTCAAGCCATCGTCCCTGAAGTCGACAACGGGAGTTTATGGAACTGTAGTGCTACACGTAGAGTAGGAAACAGTCAAGTACATAGGTGGAACTTAGTCATTGAATCGGTCATTGTGTATCTGTTACAGACACAGTGATAGCGATGTCGTTCATTACGAAACACGGTGCTGGTTCGATCTCGTTTTGAGTTCACTTTGTTTTACATCGAACTGCAGAGTCTAGCTAACTGATTTGTGATCTGTAATCATTAATCATGATGATCTGCTCATTTTTAATACTCTCAGCGTAAGTGGTCAAAATGTTGTTCAATGAGTGAGTCTTAACAGCGTACATATAAAGTTCTCACTATGGCTGATATTTCATTGACTTCAACCTCTCAGCCGCAGCGATTCGAAGGGGTATGCACAGTCTGCTTTATTTTTTCATTCGGAAAATCTGTGAACTTCCTGTGCATATTCATTTTTCAAAGCACGAGTGTGCCGACATTATAGATTTCGCACTACTAACTGTTTATCCACTCAAACTGACGAATGTATGTTCGTCCAAACAATGAAACGTCACGCAGCGGGTGACACACTTCTGCAAACGGTAGAAGAGAAATGAAAGCAGTGGTACGGCAATTAAGTTGACTATGGTAGCAGCTTCTCCAATTACCGCTGTTTCTAGCAAACGTCATCTTTTTTCCGTATTAGAATGCTCATCACCAGGAAACTGTGCATACTGGACTCATGTCATTGCACATCTGAAGAAGCACTAGCGCGGAAACAACGGCCAAGATGTAATCAACCTCGGTTAGGCTCATGAACAGAGCAAACTAATGCATAGTGTTCATCTTCATAGCTTCTGTGGAGAATGCTCACGATTTTATTGTACATGCATGCTTCTATGTTTATAAGTTTCATGCTTTCGTAAGGATAATTTAACTTCCTTAAGTTGCTAAATCTGGTGCATCACTATGAGTTGATCAACCGTTGAGTTTTATAGGGTTGAAGCATGCTAGTGTTTTTGAATATAAGTACGGTAGAGCTTATTGTGCTTACAGTAAGTGCCATGTGTCACTTCATTATCCAATTTCCTAATTTGTTCTTATTCGTCTATTATTGTTATCTTCATCTTTCGTCTTTGTCTTTCAGTTAAACAACCAAAGTTCCAAATTGAGTGCCAACTTCCATTAGCTAACACTTTAGAATGTTTACGAAGAAAGTGGAGAAGCTGATAAAACTGGTCATTCATTTTGTTTTTTGCTAGCCTTCCCCCCTCATGGTTCACGTATATGATCTCTCTCCACGTAGTAATCCGATTTCTTTAGAAACACAGCCGCATAGACACTAGAACTGTGAAGTTATTGTTGTTTTTCGATTGTTTATTGAATGCTGCATTTGCTGCATGAAAGAAGCGGTTGTTTTCCCATGCTGTAAATTGTGAAGTAGATGTTATTATGCTCCATTGACTGTTTAAGCTTATAGTTAATCTATTCTCAATTCTAGTGGACAGGCCATATAGTTTCTTCTAAAAGCAACCTCTCTGCTGAGGCGTTCGCAATTATTTGCGGGCCTCTGTGTTTGTTAAGTCAAGGTATCGCCTATGGCAGCCATCACTACTATGTCAACCACATCTCATTTCCTAACATATTCACAATGATACAAGCGATAATTAACAGCATTTCATTATGTGATTTGGTTATTAGAACTCCAAAGTTCTGACGTTCATGCGACATGCATAGCGGTAGTGCAAGTCTATTTTTAGGCCAGCGTCTCTAAAAGCATCAACGGTTTGGAATAGCTTCTAAGCACTGCTCTTGACCTACGTGGACTGAATTTCTATAACTGAATTACATCTATAACATTTCTTATACTCTATCTCCTCATCTTTAGGCTAATTGTCGAATTGTTGTAATTTAGAGCACAATGCAGAAAAGATCCTGTCTGAAAGTTTCACGCATTTTAAGCAAGAAGAAGTTTTTCCTACAATTTTATATTGCTAATTTCTCAGTGACTTTCCAAATACAGCGCGACTTTCAGGCATATCACATTTCACACTTCAGTGTGGCTTACCGCACTACTTTGATTAACAACACCCTTGCGGTTACCAGACTATTAATGCTCTAATGCTGTAATAAATATCGGTTGAATAAGAACATTTATCTTTAACATATCAAAGTTCATTCAGTTTCCGCCGACAACGGCAGATGCCGAGAAGAAGTGTTGCTCAAACGGGCCCGATGCCAACATTCGAACCGCTCTGTTCACTACACTTTGCCACATCGCTCTTGACCAATTCGCCATGATGATGTTCGTAGTCTATTCAAAGTTTTTTCCATTTTCCAAGAACAAGCTTGTGAAAAAAGAATGCAATTCAAACCGAGAGAGTGCCTCCAATTGTCAAAGCTGTGGGTGAAACAGGCTTTACTTCCGCCTTCTGAGGTTCCGGACACTTTCCCATACCTTGTCCAGCCACTACAGTGCAAATTCCCGTTACTGTGTTGCTGATAATGACACAGGCCGGCGAATTCGCCATCAACACTACAAGAGACTATGGTTTCATAACGATACTTGCTTCTATTAGAGCGAAAAACCGAAGAAAGATTACAAATTTTTCATTTAAAATTTTTTGTTCAAAATTTTCTTGTCTAAAACTTTTCAAGCCATCACCTGATGATTTCAATACTACGCCAAATTCAGAGAAAGGTTGTAGATATTGATATCGCATGTATAGCACTTAGACCATGATTGCGCAAAACATATTATTTCCATATCAGATTATTATTGTAGATATTGAGATAATCATATTTGGTACGATGTCAAAGATGATAACATATGTTCTTTCTTCTTTGAAGCAGTAATAAAAACATTTCTGTTCTTCTTTCCGTTATGTACTTCTAACTGGAATTTTTCAAATGGTTGTTCACTATTGAAGACTCACGCTCTGCCCCTGGATTAACCACCTCGTTACAATCTATTGGCCTGTAGTTGACCGTAACATTGAGTTGATCCAAAATGGCTGAGATTACGGCATCAGGTAGGAGTGCGCTACGAGCTTGGCTTTCGAGAACATCAAAAACCTGGAGAATAAATATTCTCATTGCATAGTAAAGTTCACTTCAAATTATGCTATGCAAACCATGGGAATACGAGTATAAATTATTGTCATGAACTGTAACCCACTCTCCACGCCATTCTTGAATTCAGGAATAAAAACTTGAAATTTAGGAGTCGAAAACTCACCGTTTGTATTACAAGACGTTGCACAAATCCTCGAGCTGCCGCCTCACTATTTGCAATACGAGTAAACTGAGCAGAAACTACAGGGTTTCCAGTATAAACCATGGATACAGGCAGAGTGAAACCAGTGACGGTGAAGATCCTAGTGCTTGCTGCAACAAAAGCGCTCAGTTTTCCTAATGAGTGATTATTATTTTGGATTCAAAACAGTTCCATGACAATGTCGGATTTCGGAATCTTTTGAGTAGCGGTGAAATAATAGTTATATCTACCCTGATCAGCTTTGAAAAGCTTCTATCTAAAATTGGATTTATTTCCTATACGAAAACGATCGTAATTCGTACCTTGACCTGGTGGCAGCACACCACATCCCAGTACTGTTGGTACTGTGGCCAACAGCGATATTATGAGCGGACCGGTCGGATGTCGTGCCATGTTTACAGGATTGTTCATTTTTGTCGTTTGAATGTGCCAGGCAATATATTAGACTCAACTGAAAGCAGTTTACATATTTTACAGCAGATCGCTCATGAGGCAGCATCGGATCTGGCCTTCAGCACTTATACGAGAGTAGTTTCGCTGTGATACTCTATGACTATTCCAAGAATTACAGTGGTCGTCGTCTCGCCTAATCTCAGCAGAATCTTCCACATGTTTTGCGGCAGATTTTTTTATTCTAAAGCAGAGAAGAATCGCCTAATGAGGTGAAAAGCGCGATAGGTGTAGAATGACAATAAGCTATATGGAAGAGATAACTTCAAGAGCAACTCCAGTGAACGCGTCAGTTCAAGGGCTAGATTGAAATTGTTTTCCGTCTTCTCATTTCTATTGCTACGACATAAAACGATGACATTCACGAGATAAAATATTAACAACTGATTAAACGGCGGGATTACAAGTGCACTTTCTAAAAAATATGTGAATGATGGTGAAAAAGAAATTGAATGACAGAAACGGTTAACGAGTCTTGATGCAAAACGTTTTGACAACAAATTTCCAAGGAACAGAAATCTCGTCTTATAGGATATATTATTCTCGTTAGCCTCACACGTTTGATACGGCGTTGAGTTCTCCTTTGTCAATGGAGTGACCAAGTAAGAACTAAATCAAGAAGCTCCGCGGAACTTCATCAAAAGGTTCAAAGACAAGTGGGAACGGAAATACTGCAAAGAATTCATCAAAACAAAAAGGCAAAGAGGAAACCGTGCCATAACTGGTCGTAGAAAAAAAAGACGTATGAAAGACTCAAGTCATGTCGTGAGGTAGAAGAATTTTACGCACTGAGGAATGCCAGTGTAGCGAAATGGGCAAGTGCAGTGGACGAATAAGTGGGGTCGGGCAAGGGCTTCATTGCTCGCCTTCTCAATACATTTCAAGTTTATTATCGAGTTTAATGTTTGTGAAGGCCGTCAATTCTTCTCAATTTCTCAACGATATGCAAGCAAAACAAAGATTGTTATTGTACATTTCTGTATTAAAGCCTTATTTCATTTGTGTAACCGTAAAAACTCTTGGTTCTATATCTCGATTCTTCAGATATTCTGGTATGATTATTCCGTAAAATCAGAGCGTTTTTTTCGAATAAACGAGCAGATCGACTCATTCACTGTCCTAGGTTCTCGTGGTAATATCAAAATTTCTGACGAAAACAACATAGCAAATATTGTTGTATCTTACAAGGAAAAAAATACAATCATTGTGACTTAAATTTTTTGCTACTCTACATTAGTAGAAACCATTTTTCACTTCATGAAATTACTGTGCGATATTTGGTAAGTTAGATTGTGGACGTTGGATAGCCCTTTAACGATGCTGCACCTTCAGCAAAATGAACATTGTTCTGGAATGATTTTACTGTAAGAATACCATACAAGCTTTGAACGACAAAATGTCTGAGGCAGAAAAGTCTTCTCATTTCCAAAAAATTGAATTCTAGAATTCTGCTATTTTGTACATAATAAAATCTATCTCATCTAATTCGCAAATGACAAATCGAAGCACCGGCAGCGCTGTAGAATCATAGGTCCTGTAAATGAGCTTTCACGAGCGATTATTTGAAATAAACTAACTTTTTCCGGCTGATTGCTTGAATTGCTTAATAAGAACAGTTCCGCTACAGTACTTTTTCTAAGCTTTCAATTGAATACTCATCTGTAAGCAAATTTTCCCAGTGCTTCAGAGAATAGCCCTTGGAAGACAATGTGAATGACGATTATTTTGCAACGTCTTTATACGGATTGCCTTTCTTATCACCCGTCGTTCTACTAACCATCGAACGATTCAAGCAAGCGCGGTGAACTTTCCATTTCTTCTCGTATTGCAGAAGAAAGTTTTAGTAGGTTTTAATAGCTCTATTCGATGGAAATCAAATCTTACTCCCAGTATGAAGAAGTCGGGAAAATTTGATCACCTTTCAGTTGTGCGTTTGATAATCCGCGGAGTTGGGCTGGTAACGGCTCTAACTAATCACTTATCAATAAGGCACACAGCATGTAGAGCTAACCTTTTTTACGATAGCTTGGCGTGCAGGAAACGTGTTCGATTTTCGATCATTGGTCCAAGTCTATTTCAGGCTTTTATCTCCATTTGTGAGATGCGGATTATCCTAGTATCGTCTTTTTGACTGCACTTATGTTAAGGCAGGGATAGTCGTTGAGTCAAAAATATGGACACACAGTCAGATGTTCTTCGTTCTCTTCACTGTTTCCACAATGTGATGATTTCTACTTTTTCCAAGCCGTTGTGCTCCTCCTTCTTCTCGAATGTGAAATCAAGTCATTCCTAACGTGTGCATTCCAACGTAGGCGAATGTATGGGCGATCGAAAATATTCATTCTGTTAGGGCATGCGAAAATCATTTCTTTCTCATTAACACTGTCTTAGTAAGATTGGTCTGTCAATTTTTCCACAAGCGCTGCGAGCCAGTCAGCCTTCGCTTTGCTTGGCTGGTGCTTGGTGTTATGGGAATGTTATCATTAGCAAAGCAAAAATGGTCTAGTTCCTAATCATCAAACATAAGTGCCGTGTTGTTTAATTTAGATGTTAACATGCCGCTCCATAATGTTGCATTGCCGAGATTGTTTCGCTTTGTCGGACCTCTTTATTTTACGCCGATGGTTATATCGCTACAGAATGGTAATAATTTGGCTGCAAGACGTTTATATAGTTCGTGAAGAAATGTCAATCAACGGAAAGTGGCAGTCGGAGACGGTTAGGAATTGCTTACGTCGTATAGAATCCTTTACATCTCTTCGGAAGAGACAGCCTTGCTACTTGCGAATATCAAACTTTCATATTCAGAGCTAATCAAGCTGTATCCTGAGTATAAAAAACCGAGCATTCAAAGCTTGAACCTCATTCACATACGGGAACGTTTCGCGGTCAGTGCAGAGAAGGTGTAAAAATCTCAGGGTACAATCTAAACTGCTTATCTCACAAAGGATTAATATGATCATCTGTTGCATCTAAACCCTCCAATGTGGTGCTCATGCAGATAAGAAGGATATGGTGTTATGAAGGTTCAGTGGTCTTGTTGTTTTGATCTGCTACCCACTTTTGCTACATTTCAAGAAACTGATTGACAAACTCAGTGATACACACTATCTTGCAGAACAGTCATTATCCGCGTGTATTCAGCTTTGGAATTTTTTGCTGGAACAAAAGCCAGCAGTGTATACAGATTTTTATCAACTGGAACGGACGATTTCTCCTTGTACACCAATATTTGAGTTTTTAATTCAAAGAGACTTTGCTCTTTTTCTCTTGAATTTTCAGACACGTGTTCCGACATACCAAAAAATAGCGCACATGTGTTAAAAGAAGTTCCAACGATAATTGAAAGCCACATCGTAGAAGAAATTTTTGCCTGTTTGAGACTTCTTATTTTTCTAATTGAAATTTTGTAATCATTCAATAGTCTATAAATACAGATTTTGAGAGTAAGCTTAGTTTCAATAAAGACCTCCATAGCACGCTCTGCCGACAGAAAATAGATATTGCTAAATACTCAGGGTGGTTACCGATTGTTTGTTCGAACTTCACCGCTGATTCGGTGCCACTTATGAGGTGAAATTTTTATTTTGAGGTCATCTTAATGTAAACGAAAAACAGGACATCATTGGAAAGTTTTTATGAAAGCGATTCTAGTAAAAAATGGGCTCACTTGCTCTAAGAATCCCTAGTTTCACTGCAAAAGTCACATCGATCAGATAATTACGCAGTTCTAAATCTTTCTAACTCAACCTGAAAACACGCTTTATGAAAATATACCTGGAGAAGTGATATGAAGAAAGCACATTAATTATTCTCTGAATTTCGAAAATTTTTCTTCTGTAATGCGGTGTTTTAGAGGAAATATTCATCTTCCTTTCTATCATATTCTATCACTTACTGACAATATATTTCCTTTAATGGCAGTTGAAAGCTGAATCCCCATTTGAAAACTATCGCACTATCTGATAACCACATAACACTATTTGAACCTTTTGTGAGGTCTCATAGGACACTTATACAGTACTGGACGGGCTCGTTTCGCCCTTACAGACTAATCAGTAGCACAGTGCGTTTCGTTTCAGGCGATCCCTTGCGAGTACTCCTCTGCTTTTAAAAGAATTGTCGCCAAATAAAAAGTCACCGCAAGTCAGGCACCATCATTGATACACTCTACCAACCTGCGAACGCTTTGCGTGATAAGAATAATATCAACGAGGTCCGCAAAGTGTTAAATTTGCTCACAATAGCTAGAGTTTATACGCCCTAACCTAATCTTTCTGCCATAACGACTAGATATGGGTTCACCGTTGACCTCATCTTTTTCGGATCATCTCTATATTTCCAACGAGTAACTGTTTCTCATGCTATGCGGTTTTTGACTGTCTAGATTCCGATGGAATTGCTAACTGTCTGTTTTTTCGTGCTGACATACATATTGATCCAAACAACCTCACACAACGAGTCATGCACTCCAGAAAACGGCGGAGGCACAATCAAAGATTCGGTAGAGTTAATTCGACTATCGATGATGTTTCTTCTATTGCCAATATTGCTATTCAGCATTGAATTCAATTGTAATAAAATGTTCATCATGAGAAAACTGCCGACTCTAGACTCATGTCATTGTAGTTTTGGAAAGGCAAGTGCTTCAAAACATTGATGAAAGTAAACATCAGCTTCGTGATAGCCCAGGATAGAACGAACTATTACAAGCAATTTTCGTGCTTTAACAGACGTCATAGGTGCGGTAAAGAACCTTACAAATGGTTTAAGATATATGTTATCACCTTATATTAGCATTTTTTATCTTTGGAGCTACCTAAATAATGTGCAGAAATTCACTGTGCACGCATGGCCTATGTCCATGTGTCCATGGCTTTCGCGCTTTGGTAGAATTAATTCACACTTTTCAAAATCTTGAAGTCCTTACTTGTCATTGCGACTTGACGAACTATTGATTTTTAGCATATTATACCTTTGCTTCGAGTGTTTTATTGGAACCACGCTCAAATTTCAGTAGTTCTTTTTATTATTATTTGTGCCACCATGTCTGTGTTGTGGTAATGGGCTCTTGCACACCCCAACATACGTGCTTTGACCTTACAGTCTCGTTGAACGGGCAGAACCCGTCATCTTTCAATCTTTTTATTTATTTTACCAGTCAATAAAAAGACTGAAAGACGACGTGTTCTGCCCGACTGACGAGACTGTAAGGTGGAAACGCGTGTATCGGGATGTACAAGAGCCCTTCACCATTGCACATGACATGATTTCGCAAATAATAATGAAGAGATATATTGATTTTTTGTGATACTGAAGCAATTGTAAGATGGAAGAACAAAAATATAGTGAGAAAGGGTATTTACTATTTATAAAGTAATTACAGTGTGCAGTGTCATTATCCGATTTCTCAATTTCGTTCATGTTCGTTTATTATCTTACTTTCATCTATCGCTGTGGTCTCTCCGCTCAATAATGAAGTTTACGATGTGGAGTTTCACCTTCAATAAACTCTTATTGCAGAACGGTCATGAAGAAGATCAATGCGCGAAAAGCAAAGCTGTCAAGCTATCAAGAAAAGTGGAAGTGTTCAAATTCCGTCTTTCAGTAGTTTTTACAAGTCTTCCTCCTTCTATAGCTTAGGTGTATGACCTCTCTTCAGCGAAGTAACTCAATTCCTTCGCAGCAGAGACAAGGGTGTTGTACAGTTATTGTTATGGAATCAATATTCTCGTACTCTTGGTCGTTTCAAGGTCCCAGCTGTTATTCTCATTTTGCAATAAGGAAAAGTCTTGTAGGCTCTTCAAAGGAAGCATTCTCTCTGCCAGAATAGTATGCACAATCAATTGCCAATCTTTGTGTCCCATTGTTTCAATGTATCGTCAGTGACATAAGCACTGAATAGAGGTGATTGCCCTTGATATAGGAAATGAATGATCAGCGTGAGTGAAATGTGGATAAATATAAATAAGAAAGCATGAAATCGTTCTATATGAGTCCGAAATATGATTTTCTCGTAAGCATCTAGGTTTCCCTTCCAAAAATATTCTGTTTAGAAAAAAGCATTAGCAAGATCTCCAGGTTGCGGTGATGAAACGATATTCGTATGGAGTATAAGTGGATTTATAGAAGGTTTTCACTCATAACACAGTAGAACATAATTTACGACTCTGTAGAAACTCCAACTTTTTACTCTACTAATTTTGGAAGAATCTCTTCCAATTATGGCCAAAATCGCATAACATCACAATGAGCAGTACCACTTTGACGAACAATTCGTTGTTTTATGAGTGTTTTGACATGTTCCGACCAAATATAGTCTTATTAAGGTCTCCCTAATCATATTCTCTCTGTTACTAACAATCAAGCTCTTTTCAGTGACGATAAGAATTTGAATTTCATTGGGAACCTACTACATTTTCGTCGTAACGAGCTGCGCTCGCAGCGCACAAATCAGCGTGGAACCCAAGTAGTTGAGAATTTTGAGTGGTATACAAAATAGTCGACAGGAGCTGAAAGTTTGAAAGAACTGGCGTTTCACCTATAATGGGGAGGTGTGGAAGCAGAGCGGTGATAAAGGTAGTGATAGGTAGTACGCGCCCGTGGTATGGAGGAAATTTCGATGAACTCTCGCCTCATGTCGAAGGTTTCATCACTCAATTCTCGATGCTCTCCTGGCCGCTGGCTCCTTCTTGCTCAACGGTGGCGCTTAGTCGTTTACTGTATTGACTTCGTGACCTAGATGACCGCAACATGAACTTTGGAAAATATTCATTTTGTTAGGAGCGAATGGGTCATTCAAAACCAATCCGTTCCTCGTGAGCGCCGTGTCAGTATGACTATGTATGAAACCAGTCTTTATGTCAGCGTTGTCAGTCAGTCAGCTTCCGCTCTGTTTGACTGATGCTTAGTGATATGAGAACGATAGAGATGATTTACTTCTTGACCATCAAATTTCACGCTCACATTTGCTATTCTCTTAGACCGGCCGATTTGCCTATATTGGAGAGCTTGAGTGCTTGACACATTAAAATATCTTTTTGCTTGTGTTGCAAGCGTTGATAGCGTTGTCGTTTATCACAAAACACGGTGCTGGTTCGACCCCGCCACAAGTTCGCCAAGCTCTCGTGGGTCGAGAGATTGATCCACACAATGAATATGAAGAAGGGCCGTGTGAGATATAAGAAGTAAGATGCTTATTTTACAGGTGATTTCAAATAGTGGCTGGCGTTTGATCTTAGGAAATATTCTTTAATTTAATCTCAGTTAAAGTATTCATTCATAAAAAATGTTCACTAGGACTATCGGCGTCTTCACCTTTCTCATCGATGACTAGTACCAGGTATGATCACAATTTGAGCAGTGACCTTGGCAGCTTATAAATAGGACCATCCAAATCATTCAATTAGACTAATACTACATACACCTAGGCTTTGAAGAAGGCGGGTCGCCTTTCGGCGCCGAACTTCTACGACTAATTTACCAACCTCGCGTCAGCTATTCAAGATAAGTTTTTTCGATGTTCACAATATGCTCGACCTACCTCGGATTATCAGTGAGTACGTCCAAGAGCAATATCACTTTTTAAAGCACGTGATTTCTGACTATTTAAATTTCGATGGTATTGCCAATCGTTTCTCTACTACTAATGAAGGCATGTCCGTTGACACTTTGGAGACGGCTGAGGCACGGCGTTAGCTCTGCCTCACCTGCTCACGTGCAGATAGAAGTCCATTGTGCCGTGTGGTTAGTGATGTCGGGCATTACGAAGAGCACTGCTGGTTCAATCTCTACCAACGACGCTGCACTGCAGTTTCCTGGTGTTATTTCTTGTCGTCGATTACTACTGAAGGTTTTTTAGAACGTATCATTTTGAAAAAAAAAAGTTCATTGTCCGACATTTCACTAATTTTTCATGCGAAACATATACACATTGGGCAACAATGGAATCAACGCACAGGTCCCGCAAAACTGACAGCAATCAAACTTCTTTGAAAAGTCGTACACTATAGGAAATATCTTTTCGGGTTTAACGTTTACAATACCTGATAATATATTCTAAGCCTTTCCTGATACCTGTTATGGAACTTATAAAGTGCTAGACACGTGTTTCGACCTTGCAGCCACGTCAGTAGAACGGTGTCTTTCGTCTGAACCAGTCCCTTATAAAGAGGTATACCTCCTACGTATCACTTCACGCGCGCATTGCAACATCTTCGTCATCAAGGTATATCATCTTAGAAGGGACTGGCACAGACGAGAACCACTGTGCTACTCATGTGGCTAAAAGCTCAAAACATTTGTCTACTTTATAAGTGCCACAGCAGATCTCACAAAATGTTCAAAGCATGCTATGAGACTACACTGTTTCAAACGAGGTCCTAAAAGCAGTCTGAAAAAATATGTAGGCATACACCTAAGGGAATTGAGCGGTGAGCAAAAGGAAACCCTCGGGCGGAAATCGAACCCGCGTTTCATTCATGCCGGAGACACGTGCTGATTCCACTGCACCCTGAGGCAGTGTTTTTGCTCACCACTCAATTCTTCTAGGTGTATATGTAGCATCATAATACTGCAAAAAAAGCAGTAAAAATACTGGAATCTGGGAAGATGAAGGTTTTTTACAATATCTGTGAGAGAAATGCGAAAAGATTGAATATGCGTTGTTACCCCATGAATCTACTTTTCATGTCAAAAAGTAATAAGACATTAGACAACTGCGCGTTTTTTTGTTATAATGTTTACGTTATTAAATGACATTTTTACATTCACACATACTTCACATTTTACTTGGCCATGAACCTTTTAGGTGACATTGTTTACCGGCCAGCTCGTTGAAACATTGTTATTCACTATGAGATTTTTTCCCCACATCGAGAGCACCTCAAGATAAAAACGTAGATTCTGATACTACGGAAAATTGCCTACACTCCGATATGCTTATCGTGCTTTCAGCGATTTATACGGGTGATAAAAGTGAAGGCGAAATTTTATTCCATAAGCTACAGCGATACAGAAGGGTGATCTGGAAACCGGCAACGCAGAATTGTAGCTAGAGATTTGAGCTTTCTAACGAACACTAAAACGAACACTAACACTTTCAAGAAAAAAACCTCACCAGCTAATGAGATTGACATAAGTATTTGCCGCCGCCTGACACATAAGTACCAAGAATTTTACTTTACCTTTGCAGCGTAATATAGAAACCATTTGAAAAATAGAACAAATCCTTCAGATTCTCGGTATCCAAGCTGTCGAATAATTACTAAAGCCTTAAAAAGGAATAAAAAAAGCTTTCTCCTGAATATGGGTGTGGATAGGGAAAAGTAGCGAGAATACTTCTTTGGAGGCACATATTTCACATATTTCTGGTCAATAGTTTGCAAAATGCCGATGTTCTAAGCCTTTTATTCAAACACGACCGCCCCTTACCGCTTATGATTATTCTACTATTCACAAGTACTCAACCTTTTCTTATGTATGTCAACTTTAATAATTGAAAATAAACGAATGGTTACATAAACTTAATTATAGTAAGAATGATCGATGAACACGTATTGAATACAGCATTAATTATCATTTTTGTAGTAAATTGCCCATTGTTTTCAATTTTTATTCTTTATGACGGCTTCTGAGTCTTTACAAAGCCACGGTGGATCAAAACTAGAGTTTTCTTATTGTGATATCCTCCATACAATTTGATGCAGTTGATTAATTGTCAAATTCAGCATAATTCCTTAATAAACCAACTTTTTTCTCGATACAAGACGCATATATCTAAACCAAAATTATATTAGCAAAAAGAGAAAACCTTTTTCTATCTGGGCAACACGATAATTTCATAAATTATCGCAAAACGGCGAAAAAAACTTCAATCAATTAGCGAAAATCGCGTATTTTGCTCTGCGCTCATCGATTTCTATAGCCGCCCCTTGAAGATTTTTGAGTGAATAGTGACAAATATCGTCAAATCGCGAAAGAAACAATTACGAAAAACCTCTAATCAATCTAAATAAAGTAAATTATATTTATGTTTTGTAACACTGATTTCTCGTATTTCAAGCTTTCATAGCTTCATGCAGCCACCTCTATCATCGGTATGCTCGATGAAGGGAGTCCATCTCCTGACAAATACCGTCAAATTGCGAAAGAAAACATCAAAAGTGATTGCTAATAAATCTGAATAAAACAGATTTATAAATCCATGTTTTCTAACACCATCTTCTCGTTATTGGGGCGTTCACTAGCTTCTTTTGATCACCTCTATCATCGGTATGCTCAATAAAGACTCATCGACTCCTGACAAATATCGTCAAATCACGAAAAATCACTGATCAATCGAATGAAGCGCATTCATACACTTATGTTTCGCAATATTATCTTCTCGGATTTCAAACGTTCACTAGCTTCATCCGGTCACCTCTATTATCAGTATATTAGATGAAGCATCTTCATTCCCTGACAAATATCGTTTAATCACGAAAAAAAAAATCACGAAAAATCCTAGCTAATCTAAATGAAGCAGATTTTTGAATTTCTAATTCTCAGAGCTATAATCTCGTATTTTAAACATGCACCAGCTCTATCCGCTCACCTCTGTCATCGGTATATTAGATGAAAAACCTCCTTTCCATGACAAATATCATCAGATCCCGAAAGAAAATATTACGAAGAATCACTAATCAATCTGAGTGAAGCACATTTATATCTTTGTGTTTTTATAACTCTACCCTCTTAGATTACATATGCTGCTAACTTCATCCGATCAGATTGATTATAGGTATGCACGATAAAGAGGGTCCATCCAGTGGCAAGTATCATCAAACTCACCTGTATCACCTGTCGTCTCGTTGATCATCCAGTGATTCGAGCGGGTACCAACAACACTTCCATTTTCCCTTTCGTTGCAAGAGTAGCCCAGTGGGTCCTCCTCGCTCTAAGGATTCGCTGAGCATCATAACTTTCTTCTATAGCTTTCGTGGAGAAATTGGACCAGTGGGTCAGTGGTCTTCCTGTAGAGAGCTTGATGTCCCGAGGAATCCAGTCGGTAACGGCTCTCGTCCAACGGATGTCGTTGAAGAGCATCACGTATTCGGCTCACCTTGTTTTCGATATCCTGGTGGGTAGAACAGCGTCTCTGACTCTCGATCGTTGACGTAGGTCGGAACATCGGATCTTTCTCTCATTTGCGAGATACGGGATATTGCTTGATTGATAGATTGCGTGATCCTAGCATCGACCTTTCTACTGCGCGTTCGAAACACCAAGTGATTTTTTATCCTGCTTACGCAGTGAACAGGTTTCTGCAGCATACGTTAGGACAGGGATAATCGTCGAGTCGAAAAGGTGGGCACGGAGTCGGATGTTCTTTGTCCTCTTCACTACATCTTCGATAGTCTTAAACGTTCCTCAAGCCGCTCGTTTTCGCCTGCTTAACTTTGGAGTTAGGTCGTTGATCATGTTAATTTCATTACCTAGATAGACGTAACTGAAGCATTCGGAGATTTTCGTTCCGTTGAGCGTGAATGGGCCATTCAAAATCCATCCGTTTCTCATGAACATCGTTTTCGTTAGAGTTAGTTGAAAACCAGTCTTTCCACAGGCGTTATCGAAATCGATCAACATTCGTTTCGCTTGGCTGATGTTTGGTGTTATGAGGACAATATCGTCAGCAAAGAGAAGATGGTCTGATTGCGACCGTCAATTTCCACTCTCATATCGTCCCATTCTAATGGTTCACTTGACGTTTTGTAGGATCGCAGAGAATAGGTTGGCGAGATTGTATCGCCTTGTCGAACCCCTCTTTTTACGTCAATGGTGATAATGGTGTAAAATGGAAGTGTTTTGGTCGTAAAATCTTCATGAAGCTCACGAAGGGTCGTTATGCACCGAGTAAAGACGCCCTGGTTATGCAGAACTTCTATAACCGCTTCTGTTTCCACTGATTCAAAGGCTTTCTTTAGATCGATGGAAGTGAGACAGAGTGGTTGTTTGTATTCTCGTGAAACTTTAATGAGTCTTGTTATTGTGTGGATGTGGTCTATGGTACTAAATCCTTTTCGAAACCCTGCTTGTTCGCATGGCTGTCCTTCATCCAGTGTTCTGTCAGTCCTGCTAAAACGACTCGAGTAAGGAGTTTATACGCACGGACAGCAGCAGATTGGGCGATAACTGCTTATGTCGTGAAGGCCTCTTTTTTTGAACAACAATACGGTCTTGCTAATTTTCCATTGAACGGGAACCTTATATTCTGACAGGTAGCGAGTGAAGAGCAGAGCCAGAGTGTTCATGAGAACTGCTGGCAGGTTCTTTTGGTGTTCTGGGCTAATGCTGTCTGTACCGGGTGTTGTTCTGCTCTCCACCGACGATATAGCATGTCAGATTTCGGAAGGGAGGACCGGTGGAACGAATATTCATCATCTTCCAATTTATATGACGGTAAGAGGACATGCCTAGCGAACAGATCCGAGTAGTATTGGTGGGCGATTTTCTCTATAGCCCTTATTGGAAGCTGTAAGTGTCCCGTCAGGGCCTCGGGGTGCAATCATCTTGGTCATATAGGTGGCGAAGCATCGCTGGGTTTTGCGAATGTTCTCCCCAGCTTCTGCAGCTTTTGCCATAACCGTATTCGTGCGTTACGGGTTGTTAGTTGTTCAAACGAATCAATATTCACGGTAAGATTTGATTTGACGAGGATGCCAACGCCTCCGACACTTCTGCTATCGCATGTTCCAAGAAACAATTCCTGTCCGGTGTCATAAACACCGTAAAAAGGATGACGCCTTCTCATCTTATCCAGGCCAATGACGTCGTACCTTATCATTCTTTCATGATTCAATAAATCTTCTACTGTGGATTCGTGAGCAAGGGATCTCGCAATGTAGGTACATCTCGTCATTTTAGTCCGTTTCGACCTTGGCAGCCTAGTTTGGCTCTGAGATTTTCGCAGCCTCTCCGTACTCATCCTACCGAGCGCTTCCGTACCAGGGGCTTTTTCGGGATCAGGGGGATGAGGTCCATATTTGTTACTGTTTTTGGCATTTTGATGCCCACCGTATAGCTTGCCAGGTTCTAGACATGGGGGCTGGGTACTCACAAGCAGCTGCCAGTCTCTCTTGGAGGAGCCGGAGGAGCTTATTTGTTGGAGGCGACTCCTAACCGCCTCCCGTACTTCCCAGCCGCTTGATTGCAGGCTCTTGGGCGACTTGACTCGTACGAATAGAGTTTTGCCAAATCAGCGCTACAGAAGCAGGAAGCTCATTCCTGAATTCACCTGCACCTCTGGGAAGCACATGGTCGCTTTAGGTTTGCAATTATTGCCCTATACACCACCTGGGTACGCGCCACGTGCCCTCTGCCACTAACCGTTCGGAATCCCTTAAAGAGAGAGGTCCGTGGACCATCAAACTACGAAATAAAAAATTATGGAAAGTCACTAGTCAATTTAAATTAAGAAATTCATATCTTCATGCTTTCTAACACTATCCTATTAGACTATAAACGTTAATTAGCTTCATCCGGTCACATCTATCATCGATATGCTCGATAGAGAAAATCCATCCCCTGACATATCGTCAAATCACTGAACAAAAAAAATTACGTAAAATCACTAGTCAATCAAAATGAACGAGGTTCATACCTTTGTGCTTTGTAACACTATCTTCTGGACTATAAACACTCAATAGCTCCATCAGATCAGGTCGATCATCGGCGTCCTTATGAAGAGTGTCCATCGAGTGGCAAATATCGTCAAATTACGAGACAAAAAATCATGGAAAATCACTAGTCAATCTAAACAAAGAGATTCATATCATTAGGCTTTGCAACACTATCTTATCGGAATATAAACGTTGATTAGCTTCATGCGGTCACCCCTACCATCGGTATGCTCTATAAAGAGTCTCAATCCCCTGACACATAACGTCAGACCACGAAATAAAAAGATTTTCCGATAAACCATTAATCAATCTAAATGAAGCATACTCATGTATCTATGTTTTGTGAACACTACCATCTCGTTACTGGAAAATTCACTAGCATCTTTCGGTCATCTCTATCATAGGTATGCTCGATAAAGAGTCTTCATCACCAACAACGCGTCAAATCACGAAGCAAAGGCTCACAAAAAGTCATTGTTCGAACTGGATAAAGAAATTTCATAATTTTGTGCTTTGAAGCACTATCCTCTCAGATACAAAAGGTTCACAAGCTTCACCTGGTCACCTTTATCACCGGTACGCTCGACACAGAGTTTCCACCCCCTAAGAAATAGCGTCAAATTACGAAACAAAAAATCACTAAAGATTGCTAGTCAACCTAAGCAAAGCACGTTCACATATTTGTGTTTTGCAACACGATTTCCTTGTATTTTGAACTTCGCTTGCCTCATCGGGTCTATTATCGGTGTGCTCGATAAAAAGGGTTTACCACCTTATAACATCATCAGAATACGATGTAAAAAATTAATTAAAACCCGCTAGTCAATTTAAATGACATAGATTCATGAATCCATGACGTTCGATGATGTATTATCGCACTTTAAACGTTCAGTAGCTTCATCCGTTCAATTTTTCGTCGGTATGTCCGATAAAGAGGGCCCATCACCTTATAAATATAGTCAAATTATGAATAAGATTATCACGGAAAATTATTAATCAATCTAAATAAAGCAGACTTATAAATTTCGGTGTCACAACACTTCTCGTATTTTACACATTCACGAGCTTCATCTGGGCGCCACTGTGATCGGTATTCTCGATGAAGGTCCAGCTATCGACAAGTATTGTCAAATTACGAAGCAAAATTTCACGAAAAAATTATGAATTCGAACGCTGCGTTAATTCTTCAGAAAGACCGTTTCTCTGCAGTGTAGAGGAAAAACAGGATTGATTTGCATGCTCGGGCATTTGTTTTCTGGATATTAGACGTATTGGAGGAGGGGCAGAAGGGGCTACACGCGATTTCATTACGGCGATCGATCGATGGCCCTGAGACGGCTCACATGTGAAGTGCGATTTATGTTATTTGATTGGTGCTTTCTTCTCCACTTCGATAAAAACTCTAGATGAAAGTGTGACCCTGATACTACAAGACTTCCTCCACATGTTTATGCGCTTTTCGCGCTTCTACAGAATTCGACGCGCGATGAAATTGAGGGCGCGGTGGGTGCGTATCATAGTTTTAATTTGTGTGCTACAGAATTATGAAAGAGACATTTGGATAACGACCACGTAGCCATTAGCTGAAGATTTGGGCTTCTCAATGATCACTACACTCTTGTTAATTTTCTAGTCCAGCGACTGGGATCGTTTTTTTCGATCTGGTCGTGCATGAACAAATAACTTTATTTAGATGAAGTAATCATTGCGTTTATTAGACCAACAACTTTGACAATAAACGAAAAGTTCGTAAAAAATTCCCAGAATTGTCCTTTGTGACCTCTACACATTTACGAAGTTGCTCTCGAAAATTTCCGACCATGCACGCACACGTTCTCTTCGTAATTTCGTCCCAAGCGTGTTGCCAAAACCGCTTTCAGCGCTTCTACGGTTGAAGCGAGTAGTGGTGATTTTTGCTCTGGTGTGAATCACACGGAGTAATTCATTGGGTTGAGATCCGAAGAGTTTGACTGCTAAAGTATTAGTCTCAAAGGCCTGGAAACTGTTTATGACAGATGGCAAGTGCTAAGCGAGCGATTGCGGTAAAGCCCGGCCCTGCTGATATGTAAATCCTTCGGCAACAAAGTGCCCAGTAGCCCAAGGCTCCAGTACGCTCCATCATACTTATTGTGATATGTGGCAGAGTTGACTTTGACGTTGCTGTTGAGGATGACCAACAAAGTCTTTCCAGTGGCGCAAATGTTATTCCAGACCACCAGAGAGGCTGAAAATGACTGCGACCCATTGTCGTTTGCCACTGCGACTTTCTGCCTATCCTTCTTGGGAATTTGACGTCGGAATTGATTCAGTTATTATATACTGAGTAGAGACGCACTGGATGCTTACAGCTTGTATGACTGCCCCTGCTATCAGTGAATAAAAGGCCTTTAGATCGATTAAAGAACTATAGTTGCTCATGCCGTAGAGATCTCTGTTCTTGAACAAGAACACGGTCTTGCTGACCTTTCATTAAATTGGAAACTTATATTTCTGACAGGATCGTGTGAAAAGCCAAGCCATTTTGAACATTACGAGTGAACCCCATTATGAACAGTGCTCTATGAACTATCACGCGAATCAATCATTTCACATCCACTTGTAAGTATTCGTTTTACCTGAATGCTGTCAAAAGCTGTTATAGAGGACAAATATGTCACAATACGTATTTTGAGACAAGGTAGCGTAGTAGTTAGCGATGCGCTGTATCAAGAAGCAAAGTTATAAGTAAAACACTGATTCCAACGCTTTTGCCAACAGTGTCATACAATAAATCTAAATGGACGTACAAGGGCGTCATAGTCTGACTTTTTCCAAAACTGAAAGCAGATTCGTCTCGATCAGCATATTACAATACTCACAAAGAGGACGAAATCCTCAGGGAGTAGTCGAAGCAACACGTCGGGTATAACTTAAACAAAATTTCTAGGATTTTTAAACTTCATCTCAGTGGAGTCACATGTTGCAGTTGGCATGGAAAGTTTCGACTCTGGGCAGGAGATGTACCAATGTAAATTTTGGTATCACACATTTTCGGGAGGCTTAGGCCTAGGCTTTGGAAGATCATGCCACCGCAAGAGCCGATCAAATAATATGAATTCTTTGCTTAATTTTAGACTAGAATCTGCATTTATTCATTTATTTCCACTTGTGCAAATATTATAGGTAGTAGAAATGAACGCATCGCATTGTTGAATTGCGCTCCACGGGAATGAAGAAGGCCGACCTCGATACTATGTTGGAAATAAAGTTCCCATCGTTTGATAAAGCATTCAAAATCTATGCACATATTCAGACCACAAACAACAACAACTAGTCTTTCAAATACAAGCCATCATTATCCATCACTTTTCGCCATCGGTTAGCCAGATTTCGGATCTGATCAAAGTACCACACCTTCGGCTCTGAATCAAAGAACACTTGACATGCTTCCTCAACTTCATCAAAGGATTCAATCGGCGACCATCCAAAAAATGTTGCATTGATCGGAAAAGGCCTTACGTAGATGGAGCAGCTTCCGGACTAAAGGGTGGTTGCGGTAGAATCTCGACTCTGTCCAATTCTGCCTTGGTCTTTTTGACTGTGTCTATTTTGCATTGTCTTGCTGAAACAAGGCGCTAGTTCGGTTGGCCGCCCAGGCTTTATTCGGCGAGCAGCATTAGCAGCATTTGAACAATTTTTATACTCGTAAGGCATCAATAAACGTTTTTGTTTTCTGGACAATCCCATTCTGCAGCATAAATTATATATAAATAGATGCGCAAGAAGTAGACCTTCAAGATGATATGAAAATCAAACGCGATTCATGCGAAAAAATGGCATTCCGATCCATACAATGGAAATTTTTTTTCCAACCTAACAAAATAAAAATAAAATAAGTTCAAACCAGCTACTGCCTACATAACTGTGGAATGTGTGTCAGAAAAAACTGTAGGAGTTGAGGACTGTCCACGAAGAGGTCGTTTGACCTCCTCTTCTACTTCTGAAGTTTTCAAAAGATACGTTGCCAAGCTCAACGAATCTGGGGCGTTCGTTGGACAAAATGGCTCGACAAGCTCGGGATCAGTGAATTTAGCCTTTGAAACATTGTCGAAAACAATCTTAAGTTACTCAGCTACAAGGACACTCCTGTGCATTTTTGGACAAAGAGATTGAAGAAAGACAGCTTCTCATGGCTTTCCGAATGATTCGCTCAAAAGCTGGTGCTCGTTTATCGAAAATGCTTTTCATAGATAAGAAGAGATCGTCACGGTCGCGCCCAGTACGCAATCACTAGAATCGACGTTAAAACGACTATAAGTCGCAATCATTTTCTAGCCTCTCTGATGGTCTGGGTTGACATTAGCGCCACCGGAAAGACACTGCTGGCCTTCATCAGCAGAAACGTCAAAATTAACTCTGCCACACATCAGCAGCAAGTTTGACGGAGCGTACTAGAGCCTTAGACTACTCCGCACTTTGATGCCGAAAAATTTACACATCAACAGAGCTGGGCTCACAGCATTCGCTCTCTTAACAAATACCATCTGTCAAAAACAGTTTCCAGGCTTTTGAGACTAGGACATTGGCAGTCAAACTCGCCGGATTTTAGCCCAAAGAACTACTCCATGTGGCTCACACTGGAGCAGAAAGTCACAGTTACTCGCTACAACTGTAGAAGCGCTGATGCAAGCGGCTTTGGCAATACGCTTTGGACGACGATACGAAGAGAACGTATGCGTGCATTGTTAGACATTTTCGAAAGCAACTTCGTAAATGTGTAGAGGTCAAAAAAAGCAATTCTGACAATTTCTCATAAACTTTTTCGTTTATTGTTATGGGTGTTGATCTAATTAATGTAATGATTCCTTCAACTGAATAAATTCATTTGTTTATGCAGTATTTTGGTTCAGTGCTTTATATCGTTGGGAAAGTGGTAGCAGGGTAATAGCCTCAGAGGCGTAATGATAGCTCGCGCTCTGTACAGGTAAAACGTGGTTCAACTGCAGCCTGAAATCGAAGATATTGCATAGCACTCACAAACCTTGGATATGTAGTTACAGGACGTGAAAAATTTTTCAAAATCTTGTCGAGGATGAATGTAACGAAACGAATCGACCGGATCTGTACGCTAAATTGTGATATCCTTTCATCATTATTTGAGCCAACATGTCATGTGGTCTGGTAGCTGTGTCTCGGGCTGTACAAGAGCCCTTACCAGACCACATGGCATGTTGGCTCAAATAATGATGAAAGGATATATTGAAATTTGAGCGTGGTCTAAACAAAGCACTCAAGATAAAGATATAATTTAAATTGTGATAGTGTAACATTATTTTTTAAATGAGGTCATCAGAAAAAAACGCTTGGTATCCTGGTAGAATGAAATGCTGGTTGAGAGCAGTTCTTCATGTAGATGACAAAGTCCTTGTACAGTGTTATTTTCATATCAAGTTTGAGCTATGTCGATAATCTAGAAAAATTTCGATTAGCCACGTTAAGGTTAATTGAAAGGTGGTGCTCGATAAAGAGTACACCGAGCGCCATTGACTTATGCAAGCTATGGTCCAGTGGTTGCTCTAAAGTTTCCCTAATGGAGATTAATATTGCGTTATTCATTTGAGTTTTCCAGCATTCAACATTAATGCTAATCTTATTTATAGCAAAATACTGGCGGTATTTTTTGTCTGCTGGCTGAAATTCTCTGACTACTCGCAGTATCCTATTGAAAGCGAAATATAGCAGTGATGCATTGTTCGTCATTCAGTAATTGGATTAAAACGATACGAAACTCTTTCAGCGCGACATCGCTATAATATGGAATTGCACTAACGCGGAACTTTTTTAACAAATTGTTTATTCAGCTCCATTCGGGGTTCGTAAAAATTTCATAAACATGTCGATGATTTAATAGCGTGAAACACATAAGAAAACTTCTGCGTTTCGAGTCGGGCAATTATTGCTAACCTACCAGCTTTAAGATAAAGTTTCCCCTCTTCGCTTAGAAGTGATATGTTTTTCACTTGGAGACTTCGAAGCTTTCCACTACAACTTTTTACAAACAGATTACCAAGTTAAATGTTTCCTGAATAACATGCGTAAGCTATCGTTTTCTGAATTGTAACTCCGCGAGCTCACGAATAAGTTTTCTTGCCACCTAATCGCCGAAACGGAGGAGTACTAATGATCGGTCATTGATGGTGGAGACATCACCTCCATCGTTTAACCCCCAAGGGACCGCCATAGAAATCGATCGCACGCAGCAATTGCGCGATTTCCGTTCTTTGAGTTAGGTTTTTTCTCCGCTTTACAAAAATTGTTAAAATTCTTGTAACACTTTGATAGGACACGATTTTCTCTACTCGATCATATGCTTTTGGTTCAGATACATGTGTCGTGTATAGAGAAAACTTTATCTTCCTTAGTTTTATACAAGACCTGAGAATTGTCATAATAAGTAGAAATTAGAATCAATGAGGAATTCATCAAAAACGGTGAAAGAATTATGCGGTACCAATTCACCGATAACTTACACTATAGCTAAGTTTCATCGGTCATTCGATCACTTCCAATCTCGTTATTTAGAGTCGACTATGTGAGAAAATATTGAGAACCTACGGATAGTGGAGAAATTCTGGGCGTGAAGGGACACTCGTGTTTGAGTGAAAAGTTGGGAACACTGGCATTATGCAAACTGTTGGTCAGAAATATGTGTGTCTAAAAAGTAGCTGTGCCACCTCTACACATCCGCCCCATACTCAAAAAAACGCATTTTTTATTCCATTGTGACGTTATAGTAATTATTCGACAGCTTGAATTCCGAGAATTTTGAAGGATGTGTTATACTTTTCAAATGGTTTTTATATTGTACTGTGAAAGTAAAAATTGGAAGTAAACGATTAACCGGCTAGACATAGCTACAGTGATAGTTGTCGATGATCTGGTACCACATATTTCATATTTCACCATTTTTGATGAATTCCTTATTGTTTTCTAATTTCTACTAATTGTGACAATTCGGGTCTTGTAAATTAAGAAAGATCAAGTTTTTTCCTATACACGACGCATGTGTCCAAAGTATCGATTTCTATGGCGGTTTCTTGGGGGTTAAACGATGGAGGTTATGTCCGCACCATCAATGACCGTTCATTAGTACTCGTCCGTTTTGTCGATTAGGTGGCAGGAAAAATCATTCGTCAGCTCGCAGAGTTACAATTCAGAAAGCGACAGCTTAGGCATGTTACTCATAAAACACTTAACTTGTTAATCTGTTGACAAAAGGTGTAGTGGAAAGCTTTGAAGTCTCCAGGTAGGAAATATATTATTTCTTATCGAACAGGGAAAAACTTTATCTCTAATCTGGTAGGTCAGCAAAAATTATCAGACTCGGAACGCGAGAATTTTTTGTGTGCTTCGAGCTGTTAGATCATCGACATGTTTATGAAATTTTCACGAACCCCGAATGGACCTGAATAAACATTTTGTTCAAGAAGTTCCGCGTTAGTGCAATACCATATTGTAGCGATATCGCGCTGTACGAGCTTTGCAGCGTTTTAATCGGTTTTCGCAATGACGAATAAACATCTCGAAGATGCCTCGCTCTACCGACCATCTTCTGTAAAGGAATTCAAAAGGCAAAACAGCAAATCAAACAATGTGTGAGTTCATAAGGCAGAAGCGGAATATTTAAGATCATCTGTCACTTCTGTCAAAGGCCAAATATGCATTCAATCACCTCAAACGAAATCAAGAATTGAAGAGGAATGCATGACGCATCCCTCAGGGATTGATTAACGCCGACTTTATCTTTAATCCTTTTATCATTTCTCAGTTAAAAATCCATCACCAATTTGTCCTGTCTTATACTTACCTATAAAAACACGTAAGTTAGTAACCACTGATGATCTAATGTCCAACGATTCATCCATATTCGAAGTTAGACACATCATCAGCGAACCAACGGATAGCATAGGTTCTAACTATAATAACATTCTCAGCTGCTAGGACACATTCCAGCCCATCTGATGAACACTCAGATGTTCCTGGACCTTCTGCGCAACACTAGTGCGAACAACGCACACGTAGTAGAGTCATCCGACGTCACTGCTCTCTATACCAACGTGTCGAGCCATACACGAGCTTCTGATACAATACCAAGGGGCTGTAAACATGTATGGCTTGTCGATTCAGCAGTTTATCGTTCTATTAAAGGCGTACCTAAACTGCTCAATCTTTAGATGGTTTGGGAAGTATTTTGCTCAAGTGGAAGGATTGGCAATGGGGCAACGACTGGCACCTAGCCTGACTATTGCTTTTATTGTTGATAGTGGAAGCACTAAAGATGGATCTCCGGCCATTACTCTAAGGCATGTAGATGATTGTCTGGTTATCTGTCTCACTCAAGAGGAACTGGATAATTGCTTTAGATTGCTGATTGAACAGCCAAAATACCTAAAATTCATCTGTGAGACCGGAAGATAATTGGGTCTTTTCCGTGAACGTGCTAATAAACTTAACCGAAAGCGACTACATAACAAAGTGCTACTGAAAGCCAGGTAATAAGAATAACCTGGTCTACTATCTCTCTTCTCATCCCTCACATACGAAAAAGGCGTTAGTAAAAATATGCTTCGAACAGCCGCCACTGTTATGCACCGGGGAGGAGAAGAGAGTAGAATCCGTGAAACTGGCTCGGGAAATAGTCACTTCTAATGGATAAATTTGTAACCCCTCGGTTTAGGTCTAGATGAGACAACACACCTCCAAACGAAAATTTGAATAAAGGGAAAAATCTCGTTTATCCTGCCGTTCTTTTCAAACAAGATAAGCACAGTTATGAAACGTTGTTTGAAAAGAGCAGGTTAGAGCAATCGGTAGCTATCATTAAAATACCACCGAATACTCTAAGACTCCAATTAGTCCCAAACCTCTTATTTGACCGTCTCTGTATAATGAAAGATTGTAAAATATGTCCTAAGGGCGGAGATGGCGATTCCATGAACGTAGGTACAGTCTGCCTAATTTCTTCCAAAGCGTGTAGCGATAAATGTGTTGGCGAAACGAGTAGGCCGCTCTGTGCTCGCATAGAAGAACACCTAGCTGACAAGCGTAATAATAGACGAAGCACCTCACTAGATACACACTGAACACAGAAGCATGACAGAGTTGACTATGACATAGAAGTCACCTTTCTTGTGCAGGAGCACAAAACGTCAGCACGAGAGAATTTGAACGCGTTTGGACCAATACGACCAAGCCAGCTATAAACCGGCAGCGAGGAATGCCTCGTGATCACCCTTGATATGAGTCAGTATATATGATTGTTGTTTTGATAGGTATGGTGCAGTGCGAGCGTATGTGATATCCTTCCGGTTATCTCCACTTGAATCATTCAGTGGAACACATATAAAAAGCGATGAGTATGTTGAGAGTTGATTTTGTGCTTGATGCGATTGAAATCTAGGTCTGTTGATTTTTTCTAAATGACTAGTGGAGATGTTTGACTGATTGGATTGCAAAAAACTTGACCCTTCCAGGCTCTAAAGAAGGCGAACATCCGAAGCGTCAGCTGCTGAATAAAGATTAATGTAACACCTCGTGTTTGTCTTGAAGAAAAAAAAGGATTTTGGGAAGCCCACCATTAAATTTTTCGAGATTTAAGCTAGCGACAGGCAATTCAAAGACGGTTGTTCGACACCAGTGTTACGAAATTCATCCACATATCGGTTCAAGGTATGCGCAACGCATTTGAAATGGATTCTCAATTTCAGTGTTACTGAGCAATGAAAAGTTTCTTGGAAGACCAAAAGCCCTGTTAAATTTATCGATATCTGTGCTATCGATTAATTTCTCAAGTCTATGAGGAAAAGCTTTGCTCACCGAAAAATGCTTGATTGTGGAATAAAATTTTCGTTTTACTGTTACAGCATAATAGAAAAGCCTTTCAAGGGACAGAATAGAATTTCAAATTCTCGGAAGTCAAGCTATCGAATAATCACTTAAATTTCAAAAAGAGTAGAAAGTACGTTCCTTTGAATATGGGTGCTGATAAGGGAACTACAGTATTGTCCGTAATGATGAACGCGCGTTCTTCCTACACTTACTTCAGCTACATATACAATTGCCTCCACACAGAGCTCTTTCAGAGGAGTTTAAATGTAGACGATGTACTTTCAAGCTACATTCTCTAAAGATAGGCGATGCAAATACACAATAAGGGTCAAAAGTTTGTTTAATCCTTTACAATGTTGTGGTATTATCACCTGTATCACCTGTCGTCCCGTTGATCGTCGAGTGACTCGAGCGGGTACCAGCAACTCTCCCATTTTTCCCTATCGCGTGCAAGAGTAGCCCAGTGGGTCCTCCTTGCTCTAGGAATTCGCTGAGCATCATATCTTTCTTCCATCGCTTTCGTGAAGAAATCGGACCAACGGGTCAGTGGTCTTCCTTTAGAGCGCTTGACGTCCCGAGGAATCCAGTCGGTAACGGCTCTCGTCCATCGGTTGTCGTTGAAGCGCATCACGTGTCCGGCCCACCTTATTTTCGATATCCTGGCGTGTAGAACGGCGTCTCTGATTTTCGATCGTTGACGTAGGTCGGAAGTTCGGATCCTTTGTCTCATTTGCGAAATACGAGATACTCCTAGCATCGACCTTTCGACTGCGCGTTCGATAACGGCAAGTGATCTTTCATCCTGCTTACGTAGCGACCAGGTTTCTGCTGCATACGTTAGGGCAGGGATAATTGTCGAGTCGAAAAGGTGGGCACGGAGTCGGATGTTCTTTGCCCTCTTCACTACATCTTCGATGCTCTTAAACGTTCCCCAAGCCGCTCGTTTCCTCCTGCTCAACTCTGGGGCTAGGTCGTTCATCATGTTGATTTCACGACCTAGATAGATGTAACTGGAGCATTCGGAGATTGTCGTTCCGTTGAGCGTGAATGGGGCATTAGAAACCCATCCGTTCCTCATGAATATTGTTTTCGTTAGATTCAGTTGAAGACCGATCTTTCCACAGGCGTTATCGAAATCAATCAACATTCGTTCCGCTTGGCTGATGTTTGGTGTTATGAGAACGATATCGTCAGCAAAGCGAAGATGGTTTAATTGTCGACCGTCAATTTTCACTCCCATTTCGTCCCATTCTAATGTTCGCATGACGTTTTGTAGGGTGGCAGTGAATAGTTTTGGCGATATTGTATCGCCTTGTCGAACCCCTCTTCTTACGTCAATGGTGATATTGTTGTATGTTGTGGTATTACAGCTGAAAAATGAAGGACTTCAAGTTGTCTCTCTATATATCGAAAAACCTTTATAAAAGGTTCACTCTCAATATCCTAATTCTTATGCAGCGATAAGATAGCTCTCACGAGTGAACTTTGCCCATAATCTCCAATAAAATACCTATGACCTCCAAGCCGCGGGTAAAATTTCAAGGGTAAAAGATTTTCTTTTCTGCTGTCTTACAGCGTTTTGTGACAAACTTTCATAAAAACAAATTACATGGGAAATTCTCATGGTTTTGAGATTTTTCTACATGAGATTTGGTCTATCTAATGACTTGTAAGGCTTTAGTGAAGAGCCATATTGAAGCTCCAAAAAAGCATGTGAAGCAAACTAATGTTGAGCATAAATTCATTTTTGCTGCTATGACGTAGTAAAAAGACTTTTCTAGAAGTTAAACACAACATTGAAATCGGAGAGACTTAAGCTGTTGGATGATTACCAAATGTTTTAGAGAAAACTTCTAATCAGCGCGAAAGTCCTTCAACACTAGGGTATCATATTTGATACATGTGGTCGCTTAAGGAATAGGGAGGTGAAACCACAGTATGAGACCGTAACGTTCCGCACTATGCATTTCTTGGTAGAATGCCCCATAATTTTCTCACTTCGAAAATTTTATAGATTCGCTTAATATCTGATTCGAATGACTTTCAGCATAATGATCATCGTGATCATTGGCAACAAATTATTGGGCAAAGGTTGGTCTTCGGCTCCGGAACGGTAAGATTGGCAATCAAAAAAGTCCTTGAGGTCACTTTGAGTTAATTGTGGTGTGTAGAAGTTTTCTCTCGCATGTGCTACTTTATGGCGAGGAAGAGATTATAATTTGATGGGTAGTATCAGGACTACACAGTGGATGTGGTACCGTGGCCCGGTTTCTCCAAAATTTGGCGAATTAATTTTGCCATGTGAAGTGTGGCGTTATTTTGAGAAGGCGACTCTGAGTCGTTTGAGACGTTTCTCTTGCAGTGCTGTGAACATTCGGAGATATTCGTCGTAGACCTTGGCATTGACTGCCTGCTTGTTATGTGGTAGTTTTTTAAAACAACATGCGATGCCAATCTCAGAAAAGCAAGAGCATAAACTTCCAGCATGGACCTTGAACTTTTGTTAAGCTGACGGATCCGGCTGTTAATATCTTGGTCTAGTATCCTAGTATCCTTCGTACCTCATTACCTGGCTAAAACTAGAGTACATCTTCCAGCATACCACAGCACATCGAAAACATAAGATACAAAATATTTCAGATTGATCTTTCATTATAGAGGAAAGGGAATCCTCATTTTCTAGGTGATCGTTTTAAAAATCAAATGAGACTTTATAATACGAAATCGACATTAACAAATTTTGTCAGTCTGCTCACTGCGAAGATCGCGAACGATTTGTGGGCTCCATAAACATATATATATATATATATATAAGAAACTTGGAACGCTCAAAAAGGTGACTAAGGTAGCCACAATTCTGTTTCACGTTAGCCGCTGTTTGGAGAATGACTATTGTACTATCTTATTTCGATATAATGCCAATCCTAGTAAGTGTAGCACTTTGTGACTAATAACAAGGCTTAATGCTTAATCTGCTTATGATCCTACGACCACATCTGACTCACTGTTCTCTTTATCCTTGAATTGGCAGATTCTTGGTACCCTCTTTTTTCGCACAGGTCTCTAGAACCTTCCATAAAGTTTTATGGGAGTTCTTATTCGGCTATCTAACAGCTTCTCCACCAGTGAGGAAGATTTCATTGGTGCATCAAATGTTAGTGGCTAATGAGAACGACAACATTTGAATATAGGTATTTGTGATTCTTGCAGATTTGCTGCTAAAACCTCTTCGCTGCGAATGTGTGCACGATTTTTTCTCTTTTGATATCCTCCTTCGCAACTTTTTTCTGAGAAATGCAAATGCAAGGCCGACGCCTTTTCTATTGCATATATTTCAATTGTTGAGAAATCGGGTGTTTATGTCGCAGCGTCAGCATTGAGCGGAACTTCAGTTTTGCCCACTCCACTTGAGGAAGTGGCATATGTACGAAAATTTATGTTTCTGCAGTCTCTTGCACGCAGTCTACTTTTATCCAACATTTGACATGGCTCTCATTTTACTAACTGGTTTTTTGTGCTTTGATGATCGATTTTCCTTGGCTTTTGAGGAGTTGGTGCAAAAGTATATGCGGTTTATAGAACTCGGATTGCATCTCTTTTAGAAAACTTTTTGGGCCACAACTGCACCAACGTTTTTATTAGTTTTTGGACCATATGCGTTGCTGATATTGCTAGTTGCTCCTGCTGCTTCCAATCCATTTTATACTAACCCTTTAAAACCGCACTTAATTTTGCAGCTATGAACATCCTCTCCTCAGTCTAAAATAAATATAGGAAAACAGTAAACAGTACGCTGGCAGCAACAAAACATAAGTCGAAAAATGCGCATTAATGCAACTTAACACATGACTACATTTATAATAAGTTGGTAACCGACGTCCCATTATCTTTGAGCTTACTAATCAATAAACTACATCTTTATTGATCGAACTAGATGCAAGAAATTGTTTAAAAATGAGTTTAATTGGCTCGCATTTTAGACACAGCCGTTCTTCGTCGTTGTGGCTTTCGATGTCGTTCAAATTAAATCTTCTTCGCATGTTTCCCAATGGATCTTGTCAGGTGGAAAACAAATAAAACAAATATTATAAAGATCAGTCAATGTCAACAAAAACAACTCTGTATCGAAGGAGCACCAGATGGTGAGGCTCTCATTTGACATTTGTCCTCCAGAAAATATGTGACTTTATCGACAACGAAGGCTGCAACGAGGGCGAACAATGCGGAATAGTTGGAGTTGAAGAAGAGGAGGCAAGTCATAATGCTAGCTGAATAACTCGTTTTTTGTTAATTTTATAAAACTCGTTCAGACAAGAAAGAAAACGTAAGCGCAATAATTTAAGAATACATTCGAATACCAAACGGTACATTTTAGCAAATTATGGGCCCCCACTTCTTTTCATCATCCTTATAGTGCTGCAAAATGTGTTTCAAATTTTTTGTTTTACATTCAGCAAGTTTGGAAATTCTAACGCTTTGGAAAACTCATAGAGCTGCCATGGCGACGTCACCCTTGTAACCTATCTGAGGCAAAGATGAAAAACTCGTCTTCAGTTGCTTAGCGTGTTTTAACGCATTTTTAGAAAGCAAAAATGATTGTTTTTACAAGCATGGCGAGACTTCCGACCAATCCCTCCGTGATCTCGCTATTTGTTACAATCTCTACAGTGCTGGGATGTGAAGTGATGCCTGCAGGACAAGGTAATCAAAGAAAGGTGCTCATATGCTGTAATTACTTTCCTTTAGATGAAAGGTCTTAAACTTTAATCAGATTGAACATGTCTATTACATCTTCAATGTTCCAAAGCAATGGCAATGCGAATCTTTTGACGATTGAATTATAAATCTTGATTAAGAGAGGAAAATGAGCTTCAAAGTTCTTGAGGATAACGTTGAGCCATCTCAAACTATTCACTGAAAAATTACTAATTTGTTGCAGCGCAACTAGAAGTTTCACCGTCACTGGCTTCAGTTTGCCCGTTGCCATGGTTTACACAACCGCAACAGATGCTCAGGCTAGGTTCCTGGCATCGCTTTTGGCAAGGAGAGAGCTTAGGGATTTGTACAACGACTTGTCATGCAAACAGTGAGCTTTCATCTCATACATTTCAAGTGTTTCATCTTCGCACAGAGTTCCTACTTTTTCACCACTTCTAGCGGTGATACGGTGCTATAAGTTTACTCATTGGTGTCTCTTTTTCCAAAATTTCTGGAAAAAGTAGGAGGTGAGCATCAACGTTTTGACGAATTGTTAGCCTCCTGCAACTAAATGATTTGCAGAGCTTTGAAAAATTCTACTGGAAGTTGTTTCAAATAAGCTCTTCTAAATATAGTAAAAATTTGTTGTTAAGGTCGCTGATGTTCTCGAACTCCAAGCCCGTAGTGCGCTCCTACCTGATGTTGTAATCACATCCATTTTGTACCAGCTTACCGTTAAAACCACATACGAACCAATGTTATGTCAAAGTGTTGCTGTTACTTTGAAGGAAGAAGGTGGGTCTTCGGCAATCAACGCCCATTTAAAAACACCGAAGGAAAATATAATGAACATTGGAAAGGCGGGACTGATTTTGTTCTATCCAAAAAGTAATATATCCTTATAATTGAATAGATTATTGTTTTAAAACGAGAAAAAATCACATTGGCGCTACAATCAAAACTTGTAAAGTCGACGCTCTTTTTTCAACGAAATTTCAAATATTTTTTGTGAGAATGACGTAACATTCAATATGTAAGGTGATGGTTCAAGGAATATTGTCGAATGAAAGAATATCGATGCTGAAAACTGTTCACAAATTTTTCTTTTTAGGACCTGAATTTTTTCAGTGAAAATGAATATGATTCCTCAGCGCTGCGTCATTGACGGCATCACGGTGGCAGGGATCTCCACTTTCACAGGGAATGGAGGAATGTGTGAAGTTCCAGCCATGGCGAAAATAGAGCTTGCTCCCGCCAATCTCACTTCAATTTCATGAATTCTTACGGTTTGAATTGCATTCCATTCGTATAACTCCAGGTTATCTTCAGTTTGAAGGGGACAAATGAAAAACAGATATCATTTGCTGGCAGCAGTTTTTCGTAGCAGCGTTAGCAATCATTGGAAAGCTTAGATTTCTGGCTATAGCCCCACATAACCGGTTTTTGAAAACGCCTTTTTTGACCTTGTTACAAAAAAAAACAATAGTGTTTCGGACGTACATATTTCTCGCCGGACAGAGCCCTTTCTTTGAACTGTTAGTAAACATTCCATGAAGTAATCTTTGCTGATTCCGAATTGTGCTTATATCCTAAAAAGATTGTTCCTCTTCAATGCAGCAAAAAAATAAGATTAATTCACAATCGCGAGCAGGATGGTCTTTGGCATATCCATCGGCCGCTAGGCTTGACAGCAATAGAGGTCGTGCAATTATTCACCGATTTTCGCTCATATGAACGTGTAGAGATATTTTTGTAGTGACTAAATGCCTTTGAGTCACTGGCTGGAAGTAATTTGGACGCTCTGTTCTCCGAATTCATCAAAGTAGCAATAATAATGATTGATTTATCCTTATTGACGGGGAAAGAAAATTGCTCAAAATCTTTTTTCTAATAGGGTCATCGTTTAATTTGAAGTTCTTCTTTCAAAACAGAGAAAAATTACTAATTGAATAACAAAGATCGCACTAGCATAAGACTGGTCGAAAATCGATAGATAATTGCGGAACCCCCATTACTGCCTCGCTCAGAGGCCGGTGTATTGCCCAAAGACTACGTTGCTTGGGCATGTTAATCAGTCTTGTTTTCCCTGTCTACGTTACAGAGAAACAGTCTTTCCAAAAAGCAAGCAAGGCATTGGAATCAACAAACATTACGCTATCGGATAAGTACTAATAGCATAGAAAGAGCTCTGTCTGGCTAAAAATATGCGTTCCTGAGACATAGTTTCAATTTAGATTTTACAGCGCTATAAGAGGTCTTTTTCAAAGCAGTCACGTGGAGGTGTAGCCAGAAATCACAGTTTTTGAATATTTACTCAAACTCCTGTGAAAAGGCGCTTTCCAGCGAATGAGATCGATTTTTCCTTTGTCTTCTAACAACCAAAAAAACCAAATTGCGTTACGAAAAGTAAAGAATTTGCGTAGACCAGCAACATCATCATGGCAAATTGGTCTATAGCGATGTGGAGAAATGTAGTTAACAGAGCAGTTCGAATGCTGGCATCGGGTCCATTCGGATCGAACTTTTCGCCACAGCTGCAACTGTCGGTGGAAGCTGACATTAAGCTGTTATGTATTTGAGACAATCATGCAACTGACCGATAATTGTTGTAGCATTATAGCACCAATAAAGTGGCGATTTACATGGGTGTTAATTTTCCACGGTGATGCAGATGGCTACTATGTGATAGATTTGGACAAAATTTTTGTTAGAACGTTAATGATAAATCATTAGATAAAACCATAGAATTGGTTTTCTTTCGCTTAGAACTGCCGAAAACACTCCCATCAATGCCATACTGTTAGTCATGAAGGAACTTAACAGAGAAGGGTTACATGGTAATAGCCATAGGAAATATAATGATCAACAAAGATCAGGTCTAACCAACCAGTACTTTGAAAAGTCAACGAGAAATGTGCTCATAAACCCGTGTGCCATATCCTCTGTGGAAATCATTGATGAAAAAAAAGTGAGCGTCTTTATGATGATCAGCGATCTTCTTGTGGAGCTGCCACTTGTGTCATAGTAAACCACTAACTAGCTCGATGGGATCTGCGTATTATATTTACACTACAGTCTGCGAAAAAAGTTTTGTTCTGTCAATTTTATTTTGTTAATTTCAGCTTGATATGATATTTTCTTCTTATAGCTGATAATTCTATTGAATTCCTTCTCCAGTTTCAGTCTAAAATCTGCTCTATTTATTTGCCTATTTTCATCTGCGCTCAAATTATGGATGGTAAAATCAACGTTTCGCAGCATTTGAGGTGCACAAAATGCTCACACACCTTTCCAGCGTATTCGTTCCAAGCACGTGTCAAAGCCGAACCACTTCACAGTCGCCATAATCGACGTCAACATTTCAGGAAAAGATAGCAGAAGTACTCAGTAGCAAAAACGACAAGCCGCACTCATTTTTCACCTTGTGCGATTCTCTAGCTGTCATTTACCCTACCGAAAAAACACCGTTGGACTTCATCAACAGAAACGTCAAAATTAACACACTGAGGACCATGTGGGGCGTTTCGTCCAACACCGCGCGACGTCAAATCTCTTCAGTTACTGCAATGGCGGCGTCGCGCACCGTGAGAAAGGCGGCGAATCTCGTGAGAAGAGCAGACTCCAGACAGCATGATGGATGCGGGAAGACGAAACCAGATAGCATTTTTCTCATTAAATGATGGAATTCATTTGAAAACTTTCTGCAGAGATATTCTCAGCAAAGAGAACATCTATGTCTCCCATGTTTCATATAGATTTCTTATGCTTTAACGACAGGACTACATCGCTAAACGATAACATAATGAAAGTGACTATGATAGTGATAATGATTATGTTTTCGATAAAGCTAATGAGTACAAAAGTGGTAGTAATTGCCACTCTCTTGAGTTGTTTGTGAGCTATGATAAGGGCACTTACACAATGCATTTTATTCAATGCACAGGCATTGCAGTGACCAACGGTCGAGTTTGTAGCTGGTGAAATGAATCATACTTTTATTCGACGATGATTGTGGTGATAATAATGATAGTGATAGTGATAATGACAATGATAATTATAGAGTTAACGATAGCGAAAGTGACAATGATGATGATGACAATGATGATAGTGATAGTGATTAGTGATGATAGTGGTATGGATGATAGTGATAGTGATTAGTGATAGCGATGATGGTGATAATGATAGTGGCAATTATAACAATGATTATGATGATAGTGATAGTGGTGGTAGTGATAAGTTAACATTAAACCGCTAGAGAAACGCTTTTCAAAATCTACGTGATAATCAAAGAACTTATTGATTATTGCGAAAGAAGATGTACTATAGTATCAACAGCTTTACGATGGCTCAACTCGCTTTCATTTTTGGTTACGAACGAGTTTATGCAAATAGGAATAGACTTGTACGCTGAAATCTAAAGAATTCCATACAAGATCTCATCGCAGGCCGCTTAGCACTGTATTAGTCCATTAACCCCTAAGGGACGACATATACCCAGCTCAGGTGCACGATTGTTTAAAGGACTTTCTCGCTGAAGAAAAGTTTTTACTTAGACAATTGGTAATCATTCGGAAACTTAATTTTACAACGATTCCAAAAACCTGTTTAGCTTAAAAAAAAGCTTTTTATTATGTTGTAACAGAGTATGTAAAATTATTTTTGACACTAAGTTTTCTTCATTTGCCCGGTTGGGGCCGCTATATGACACTTTACTAAAGTTTTAATACTCGTTAGATAGCCCAAATCTCGAAAATCGCCAAGGTAAAGTTTCATCTTTCACGCCTACGTCAAAGTATCTTGTCGCCGCAGAAAGAATGGAATTTCATCACTGAATTTCATGTAAAAGTTCTTCGATAAAAAAAGCGACTACTTCTCATAAAATTCTTCATTGTTCAGCGATATTACCACATCCTCAGAAAAAAATGAACTTTCAACCCTTATTTTGCATTATTATCGCTTATCGTGCATGAACTAGCTTGAGAGCACATCTCCTGCCAATAAACATCTTTGATAGAGATTTACGTGGAGGTAGTTGTAGTTTATAGCTGGAGTAAGTGCACAAAAAACCGCGTTCATCACTGCGGTGTATACTTTTTTCGAGACCCGTATTTCTGACCATGCTGCATGCTTGCTGCATAACGCCAATATTCCAAGCTTTTTACTCAAAATACCTATTCAACAATCAACAATTCCTGAAACCAACATCCAACAGCAAAAATTTACCCGACAAATTAGTACCGGTCAACAGTTTACACTTATTGCCTAAAAAATCATGCGTTTACAATCAACAACTGGCAATTTCTAGAAAATCAGTTCATCGTCACCTAGACAATATACATCATGATAATCTGAAATATACTATACAATTCTTATTCCGAAGCTTTAGAACGTTTGCGACCACATTTCACATGGGTGAAAGTTCAATCTTTATTTATTCTTCGATTTTCTTATTTTCATCTTTGCTTGCTATTCATCTATCCCAAATCTTACTCTTTATCTGAGCACATTGTGAGAAAAAATCGCTATTCTTACATTGCTTATTTACAAATAGCAAGTTTATTCAAAAATGTCAACAAGGCATAAATAAAATAATTTTTTCCAAGTAATGTAGAGTAATGCTTTGATGTACTAATACTTTTCTAACAGATCGTTGTAGTTCTGGAGTATTGCAAATATATTACTCTGTACACACAGACTCAATTTTTATGTAAAATTGATTTCGTTTTTTATATTTCCTAGATCGGCTTTTCTATAGCCTCCACATTATCAATTTATAATAGCTTCTTTCACGATTTAGTTATTGACACAAGGTTGAAATGAAGATTTATTTAGTAAGGTCTCTAAGCTTTTTCCTCATTAGATCCGTTAATCCCAGTAGATTGCTCATAATCATCCGACCTCAATGAGAGGTTCGTCTTCGCTGTTGTAACCCTTCACTTCAAACACCCACATCCCTTTCGTACAACATCTCAACATTCAAACCAAAAAATAATAAACTTTTTCTGTGACATCAAAATACAAGTGTATATGTCTTATTATGATTAAATGATAGATGGTGTATACACATAAATCTGAAAACATTTTACCATGGAATAGATTCTCAAAGGTTTTCTGTCAGTGTACTTGTCAATATGCTCAAAACTGGCTCCATTCCATGAAGGGTACTGTGGATGTGAATATGCATAAATAGGGTGCCGTATCAACGTAGATGGTAAAAATCACTTCCATTGCCATCTTCACATCGCTTCATAGGGGTGAGACGTGAGTTAATTTCCCTCCTGAAACTCCAGCTTTCGTATATAATTCAAGATCGCTGGAACGAGATGCAGGAGGAGGCCGAAACCTCTGAAACACCGGTGTATGGTCCTGGCGTACCAACCTCGTTTGAGCTAAAAACATTCGCACAGTATTGGAATCAAAAACGATTACGCTATCGGATGATTACCAGTAGTCCAAAGAAAGAGCTCTGTCCGGTGAGAAAAAATGCATGTCTCCAACGCAAGAAATCTCATCCTGTAGCAGCGTCAAGAAAAGGCTTCTTTGAAAGCGGGCGGCGTGTGGCTGTAGCGTGAACTCTCAGCATTCGATTGGCTACTAGCATTCCTATGAGAAGTCCCTCTCCAGCAAACAGGACCGGTTTTTCATTTGTACTCTTAGAATCAGAAGGAACCCTTTTCTTTTTCCTATGGCTTTGTAAAAAGCCTTCTCAATAAGCAAGAACATCTTTCAATTCCACGAGATTTAAGCTAATTAAGCTATGGAACGATTACTATCATTCTAAGAGAAGAGTTTTACCTAGCAAAATGTTAAGCGTCTTTTCCAATCGAGTTGTATAGTGCTGAAGAATTTGCGATGTCTCAAAAGTCATGATAATTCGGTGGACTAGTGCGATGCAAGGGGATATCCGTGCTTTTGAATACATAATAAGCAAGCTCGGTTGTCACAAATACATAGAAATTGTTCTGAAATTATGCGCTTTCTTTAAACACCCTATTACCCAACCATCTCGTTAACGAAATGAGTGTCTGAACAAAAATAAGAGGGAATTGAGAAATTGAAAATTGCATCAAGAGAAAATGAAGAAAATGATTTTGAGCTACAAATTGAGCGTCTTGCTGTACAAAAAAATTTGCATATATCAATATACCTTTCGACAAACTGAAAGCGAAGCAAAAGAAAACTTTCGGCTCAGCATGAGAAAAAGAGCGGCTCGCATATGCTAATCCAGTGGCTGAAGGTATTAGTTCTTGTTCAAGCTCTATATTTGTGGATTCAGTACTTTACCACTATCAGTTAGCACGAAATTCGTGAACAACTCGCCAACGAACAAAAGACAGCGACGAAATCGTCGAGTTCAGCTTCGACACAACCCAATCCTGATTCCGTTAATGTACGAAATTCAGTTGGTGGGTGACTGCGGTTAAAGTACATGTTAGTCGTCAGCGCTTACAATGTCCTCGACAGAGTGCTTCATATCTTTTGTACTTATTTAGTTCATCTAGCTCCGCATCTAATATCTGTCGTAGTAAAGACGTTTTCTATTGACAGATCTATCTTTGCTTCCAAAAAGTGGATCGATCTTTTACGAACTGAGCAGTCTAGAAAACTACCAGGCTGGTGCAAAAGTGGTTGCGAGATTATGACTGTCTACAGTCGAAATCACTTTTAGTTTTTCTGTAATTTTGCTTTTACTTTATCTTCGCCAAATAGCAAACAATCGTAAAATGGTCGACGTTGAGTTCTTCGCAATATCTCATGTAGTGTTGAGAAGGCTAACTTCGATCATTAGCCCGCAAATGTTCGTTGTCATCTTCCCGTAGCCGTCCACTACGTTCCTCATCTTCAAGGATCTCGTCTCCTTTACGAAACTTCTTTCAACAGCGCTAAATTGTGCAATCGTTAGCAGTTCCTGGGCCAAATTCGTTGTAGAAATTATTTCTCTCTACTGCTTATGACCCATTCTGAACTTCCGCTCTGGAACTTCAATTATTATTTAGACCAGCACCCTTTAATAGTCTAATGTAAATATAAAATGAATAGAAGTAATACATCATTAAGGGCGCTGTGGCCGACTGACTGTGATGCACGTCGCGGCGCACGTAGAGCCAAGCTCCACGTCCAACTTTCTCTGGCAGTCAACAACAAGGCCCTATGGAAAGAGAAATGTGAAGGAGGATTTTGCTTAACAAGGACTTCCATTGCAGTTTTAGTAGTCATTCAAATGATTAAATCATCGGGAACTGCGTGAGCAATTTTTTGAGAAGACCTTCTAACAGCGTTAGAACATTGAAGATAAAATTGTGTTTATTACGCGTTGCATTTTTTTCGCGTTTTTCGCAGGATAAAGCTCTAACCTTAGGCTGATAGGAACTATTTGATACCTTGACTTTTGAAAGAATCAAAAATATGTTTGCTTTTTGGAAAGCTTCCTTACAACGCTATAGCAGAAAAAAAGATTTTTGTTCCACAAACGCGTTTTTCCCGCAGGGCAGGATTCTTTTTTCGAATTATAAGTAGCAATTTAACAGCGTACGTTTTGACGATTCTAACGCTATGCTTATTTTTTGGAAGACCGTTTCACTTCAGTGTAACAGGGAGAATGAAACTGAGCTAGCATGCTGCGCATTTCTTGCCGACTAGAGTATGTGAGTAGTATGGATCGATAGCGCCAAGTGACAGATCACGTAGGCACGATTCACATGTAGCTCCGATTTTTGTTATTGAACTTGGGATTTTTTTTCGCATTGATATAAAGCCTAGATAAAATGTACGATTCTGATAATCTGCGACTTCCTGCACATGTTCATATGCCTCCCGTACCTAGAACTAGGTTGCATAGGCTTAGGCTTAGGCTTAGTAACGAGATTATGGGATGAAAATGGATAGTATAATCCTTGAAACGACGAAACGAAGTCTTTTCGACAATTTCAATAGAAAAGGCCTAGAAATATCTACGAAGCGAGAGACAAATTCCCAAATAAATAACGAAAATCCGCACGATGAAGCGCGACGCGTGTGAAACACAACATCAATTTTTCCACTATACGCTGCAAAGAACACTACCAAGCATTCCTTTTTCCCGGAGATTAGAGTTATTTTTTAGTTAATAAATTAGGGAAAAGGCTTGCACAGCGAAATACAAGCATTATAGTAATAAAAGCACGCGACACACGTGAAATATAATTTTGTTATGTCTGCTACAGCGCTGTAAAAGGCCTTTTCAAGAAAAAGTGCATATAGCAAATCCTCGAGATTGAGCTTCCGACTGGTTACTAACAGCCTTATAGAAATTGGTAACTATTTTAAGCTTTTCATGAGAACTGACATGACACTTCATATACTAGACGTACATTTCGGCTTTCATATCACCCCCCATTAGTAGCGCATGTCTTTTGATTTAATATGTCAGATTATATTGCTTCAAGCGAGGTCTCAAAAAACAATCGAACAGAGAGGTTTGCTATAGATTGTATTTGTCCGGAAAAAAAATCTGCCTCAAGATTTCTTGGCGGGCAACAGAAAAGAAATATCCTACTTTATAATAGCATGGATTCCCTTTGGGATTGAAGAGATGAATTGCGATTGCAAAACGATATTTATTTTATTAGAAGAGCGTAATATAGGAATCTCTCCAAACAGCAAGCTTAGTATCAAACTCAGAAATTTCCAAATATCAATTAGCCACAAAAATATCACCGAATCAGAAAAATGTACCATAACACCTGTAAAAAAAAACTACATTCGACCGTTTCCATAGAAGTTGCTTAGAACAATATACAATCTGATAACATATCATCAGCATTTCATGAGGTTTGACACGGCACTTATACAGTACTGAACACGTGTTCCGGCATTACAGCCGCAAGAAGTATCACGATGCCTTTCGATTCAACGAATCTCTAGCATGGGCATGACTCCTTATATGTGAAGAAATCGACGCCGAGTTATTTCAAATCACCGCATGTCATGTGAAAAAACCCCTCGACATTGCAGTGACCAACAGTCATGGTGTTAAAATGAACCATATTATTACGCTCAACTGTTGGTCACTGCAATGGCAGGAAAACTTTATCACCTAAAATGCAGTGATTTGAAATAAATCATCATAATAATGGCATCGATTCCTCCATATGTAAGGGGTATATACCCTGCAAATGATTGGCTAAACCGAGAGGCACCGTGATACGGATGAAGCTGTAATCCCGATACATGTATCTTGGACTGTGTAAGTGCCATATCAGACCTCACTAATGGCTCAGGATATCTAATCAAATTAACTAGAAATATGATAAACACTCAATTTAGTATGTGAAATCTCTAAAGCCTAAGAACAAATATCTATTAAGCCTGACATGTTTCAATAATTCCTTATTTTCTTCTTAGGTCAAGCACGATTTATTCATACAAACAATTTATTCATACAGATACAACACAATTTATTCATACAGATAACTTTTCTGTGGGTTCGCCTTCATCGGAGCTTGGATAGATCAGGTTGTCCAGAGCACAGTCAAGCAAATACCTTCATTACTACATTAGAAAAAATCGCCTCGCCGAGGTTTCAGCCGCGTTACACACAAAATTGACTTTCCGCATAGTCATCGCTTTTATGAGTCTTCCGTTCGTAGTCTAAGTGGAGACCACTGATCAGAGATTACATGAAATCGTAATGCACCTCTCGCATCAAAACAACTGTCTCATCTACCGTCTCATATCAGGAGCGATTACGAGGCATTCCTCCCTGTGGTTCATGATTTGATAGGTGGCATTGATTCAGAACGCTTTGGAATCCTACGCGTTCATGTTTTGTATTCCTATGAAACGATGATAACATATATCTAGAAATCTATTCCGTTATGCGCCTAATGTTAAATGCGGGCGCGAACTTGTGCAATGTTCGATGACATTTCAATAATCGTTACCAAATTCCATTAACCTGCTCTTTTCAAACAACGTTATATAAATGTACTCACCTCATTAAAAATGAAAGGGAGGATGAATGGAGCTCTGCTTCCACTTGAGATGACCTGGAGGCGTGTCGTTTCCTCAACTTCTAAACCGAGAAGCTTCAAATTTGCAGCTGCTAGAGAAGGCTGTTTCTCGAACCAATTTCACGGTTTATACTCTCTGCTCTCTTCTCGTAAATACACCAGCGGCTGTACGGAACATGTTGTTTTCTAGCGCCTTTTTGTACCTGAGGAGTGAAAGGTTTGCCTTCGGTATCGGTTCGTAATGTTGCGTTAAAGAATAGGTTAACCTGCAGATTCGTGAAAAGAATCCAGTTATCTTTCGGTATCTTAAGGGTGGAATTTAGGCAGTCTGACTGCTCATTCAGCAATCTCATCATCTGTAGAATTGCAAGTCTAAGTGAACAGCGCTATTGAGAGGTGATCAAAAAAACAATGGTGCGACAAATTCTGAGAAGTTTATGAATTTCTTCTAAGGCAAGTCTGTAGAAAAGTGGTTACCAGATCAAGGATGAAAAAAATTCGGTATTTGGAATACAGAAAATTGAGTCAATGACTAAGCAGGTTATTGCGCAGGATTTACCATGTTGTTTGTGCTGCGGAAACTAACATTGTGCTTCTCAGTTAAAGTTGTTCGATACTCAGTTTAACATCAAGTTTTGGACTATTGGTAATCATACTATAGCGTAATCGTTTTTGATTCCAATACTGTGCTTATTTTCTGCAAAGACGGTTTTTCTGCAGTGCAAAAGAGAAAATAAGATTGATTCACATACGTGAAAAGGTTTCTTTTTTGGCTATTCGGTGAGGTGGTGGTGTGGGGTCAAGGCAGATATGGCCGTTTCACACTGCCATAGATCGGTTCGCGCTTTGGCTGGTGGCATACAACCCTGCTGCGCTGCAAAAAAGGGATCTATCAAGAAAATAAGCGAACCGTTGCAATCAGCAAACATTAAGCTATCGAACAACTACTATAGTCAAAATAGCTCTGTTCGGCAAGGTGTGTAGCACAATGTTTTCTTTCTCCTAGAGCACTATCAAAAGAGCCTTTTCAATAGCAAGCATATTTTTTGAGTTCTTCAAAACTTATGGGATCGAATGAGTGCTAGCCCCCTCAAGAGAAATTTTATCCTGGGTAATATTAGGACATCAGAAAAAAACCACGTGGTCCTGTGAAACAAAGTTTTGTTCTGGATTTTACAGCGTTATAGAAGGGTGTTTCAAAACCGGCTAAGTAGGGCTCTAGCCAAAAACCTGAGCTTTTAAATAATTACTAACACCCTTTGAAAAGTTTCTCCCTAGCGGATGAGATCGGTTCTTCATTTGTTCTCTTATAATCAGAAAGAATCAAGGAATGATTTGTGTTTTACCCACGCGTATTTCTCGCAGGACCGAGTCCTCCCTCAACACGATGGCAAGGGTCTGAGTTGAAAACAACTTAGTCGTTTTCAACTCAGACCGCACTCCGCGTGTGCTGCGTCGCAGCGGGGCGGCAATCTTCATTACGACGCCTTGTAATAGAAATTTGAGAATTTGTTTGGTAATCTGGGGTACTGAGGGGATAATATCGTAATTAAATGGCATATTCACATGTGTAGCGCGATTTTGTTATTGGATTTGGGATTTTTTCTGCGCACTGGCCGAAAATTTAGACAAAACTTTGACTCTGATACTTGAAGATTTACTATACCCGTTCATAGGTCTTTCGTGATTAGGCTTCGGCTCGAGCTCAATGGTTCATCTGGCAATGCAAAATGAGGATGAAGTCTGGGCCTAGAAGAATAGTACAAAGTTTCTTCTAGAGCTCAGATACAGAATACCCAGAAATCTCTGCGTAGCGGTGAAAAAGTCTACAAATAACCAACAAAAATAGGCACGAGACCATGCAACACGTGTGAAACGCAACGTTGTTTTTTCCGCGATAGCGCTGTAAGGAAAGCTTTTTTGAAGACCAAGTATGTTTCTGAATTCTCAGGGATATACGCTTTCCAACATTTGATCACAGAGTTAGGGAAAAGCTTTGTCCAGCGAAGTATAACTGCTATAGTAATAAAAGCGCGAATTGATTCAGAAAATATGATTCAATTTTGAATGTTACAGGGTTGTAAGAAGGTTTTTTTCGAAACGAGTGCACTTTTGACCTCGCAGAAATTCGTGCTATTTGGAAATGCGCAGCGCATGTGAAACACAATTTTATTTCTGGATTTTACAGCATTATAAAAAAGGCTTTGAAAATTATTCCACTGCCAGAAAAAAACCATAAGTTCTTTGGTTTACATAAAATTGTAAATAGTAGTTAGTGTTTTATCTTTAAGAGTTGATTCTTATTCAGGTAAAGCATAGGTGGTTACACTTCAAAAAATCTGGCTGAGGTTTATGTTTTCGCGCCTTCGCTTGCCTCTCAGCCGCAACTACTAAAGCCGTGTGTCCACGCTCTGCTAGACTTTCTTCGGAACATCTGTGAACTTCTAACACATGTTCATTTCTCGAGGAGAGCAGTTTTTCCTAACCTTTTTGACCTTAATGGCTCACGCACGCACCGTGCTTGTCGTACTGAATGATGACGCATCCAGGCTCAGACGATGTAACGCCAGGCAGCGGGTCACGCACTTCTTCGAACGGTGAAGCAGAATGAAAGCAATGATATGACAGTAAAGTGAACTAACGTAGCTGTTTCATCTTCCTGTAAAGTTCTACTAAAGAACGTTGTTTTTTCTCCGCAATAAAGTGCTCATCATCCAAAAACTGTGTCATTTCTGCTCTGGAGAAACAAAAGGGCCGAAACTTTGTGGAGCTCCTCAAAATAATTACACGTGCACGCATCTACTTAAGCCTACGAGTTCGGTAGCGATAATTTATACGTTCTTAAGGTCCCGACGTGCAGTTGCGTTGCCCTGAGTTGGTCACCCATTGATTTTTACAAAATTTTAGCATGTTTACGGTGGATGAGTTTAATATTTGATAAGAAAGGATTGATTTGCTGCGTTGTAATATAAATGCTGCTTTATTGACTGTATTGTTATAAGCTTCGCTGATATTCATAAATAATATCAATAACACCTCGGAGCGGCTAAACAGGAGAAGATACTCATTTATTCAAAGTATGCTGAGGTTAACAGATAGTCGGTCCTGGGATCCTTGAACTTTCGTGAATGCGAAAAGATGAATCGAATGTTAGAAGTATTGGGATTCGCACAATAAAATTGGCACGGTTTTCATGAAATGAAATGGAGAAAATCTTCTAAAGTCATGCGATTGGCTCATGTAACGCAATATTTGACTGTATGAAAATGCTGAAAACACCAGGTGACACAGGTGATGTAATTTACGGGATAAGCCCAGAGATGACTTGTCGGAAATGATGTTTTCTAGATCGCCGAGTGATGAGAATGTTTTTCCTAGTTCAACTTATCCAACATTAGTTTTCTTTCGATGGGCTATTGGATTTATATGCCTACAAAAACCGACTTTCGCTTGACCTCGTCATGAGTGATCAAGTACTCTCTTCCCTTGTCAAACTAGCACAATATCGGTATTAAATTTTATACCACTGGCTTTGGCGCTTTCGTTTTCTTTAAAGAAGGACTGATGAAAGTTGACGGCACACAGGAGGTCGCCTCTGTGACTTGGATGTTTGTTGCTGCGCCGAGTCAAATCCAGAGAAGTGGGAGAAGGCTCAGAGTCATTTCCTATAAATGGGCTGGAAGAAACAGAAGAGTGGCTCCCATTTTTACGAAACTTATCGTTCTTAGGTGAAGAGTAAAAACTGATCTGACAAATATATAAATTTAAAAGGCGTGAAATTGAGTGTCATTGTGCCGAATTGCCTCATATGCTGAGCAATTTTCTTTAATTTTCTGAAAATTGGTAGTTCTTTGAGCAAAAATAAACGCAATGACTTTCTAATGTCTTCCATATTCATCCTGGATTCTTTCAGTTGTTTGAACACTATTGGAGACTCATTATTCTTATCCAATGGATCGCGACGACCTTGACTTTCACAACACCAAGGCCTTTAGATGAATTTAATTTTTTTTATTAGTTGGCGAGGTTTACCCGAAAATATTTCAGTTAAATAACGAGAAGCTATGCAAGCCATATTAATAGGCTGTAGAAAAATTTTGTTGCCTGAAAAGATAATTTCACGCACCTATTTTGTGCGAGATTGAGCTCAGAAAACTTGTTTTCTTGCGTATCGAACGGTAGATCATTTGTCTACAATCTTCACAATGGAACTGCCAAAGGAAGAATTTTGTCTGCTGCTCCACTTCCACTAAAGATTGGGTGTTAGCGCTTCTAAGGCTTATCGACAAATGTACAAGGCGTATGGCGATGAAATTTGCATGTTCTTACAGCTCAGCGTTGGTTTAAGACATTCCGTGAATAAGGTGGCCGATTGACCGACAAGCTAAAAGAGGGGGGCCCAAGAGAAATCCATCACCAAGCAGTCGTCAGTAGAATTGAGAATGATCCATTGAGGAGTTGCCCAATGTTGGCTGTTTCTTCAAATCAAGAAATCGAGAGCTTTAACGCCGCAGAATCTTTATGCTGCTGAGTATGTGGCTCACTTACCTTGATGTCGAAGAAGACCTCCTCGACTACTGATTCGCCTTTTGATCGAGCTTAATTTGTGTACAAGTTAATTCATTCAGTGTACGTTGAAGATGCGACACAACTTTTTCTACAACCTATTAACATTGGAGCAGTGACGAAACTCTCTTTTCAGTAAGTTAAGCGATACTCTCCTACACGGAACGTTTCAGATAGTTTTATCTATATCGTGCATGACAACTCAAAGGATCCCTAACGCTGCAGATCACCGGCCCCTTTACGAGATTCTATGAACGCTAGATGAAGCTATTTAGGCACTTTCGTGTTGTGATAGTTCCTTGCTATAGCGGTCCGTCTTGCATTACTTAGAATTACTAAGCGACGAGAAATTCGCCTTAGCATTCTCCCTGAACTCTCGATGCGATACTGTACAAAATGAGCGGATTTGATCAAATGGAAAAAAATCCCGCAATAAACGTTGGTTTCAATAGCATTGAAAATATCAGAGTTAGCAGATTTTCAGCTCAAAATCATGGGAGTGCTCGTGGTCTTCGGAAACACCTCAAACATATAATCATCTGAGAATAGCATGAAATCGCTATGAATATTAACTCGTTTTTCTGTAAAAAGGATTGCCTCAGACCCAGTTTGTTGTTCTATTCCTGTTCATTGACATACTCAGCACTTTTCCCATGTTAAGTTGCTTAGCAAAATCAAAGACAACAATCTGGGAAATCTCAACGAGGAATGGTACACGTAATGCGGTGAAAAATATTTTCATGTATTTGGAGCCAACATACGTCGGGTGGACATAGCGCAGTGATTGGGTGATGCGATGTATCGGGAAAGAAGGTGCTAAACAAACTACTGGTTCACTCGTCTACCATCACCTTGTGATCATTTAGCGAAAGTCTGGGGGAACTCCTTAGGTCGGCTCCATCCAGCATTCTACAACATTCGCAAAAAAGGCATCGAAAATTAAGTGTTCGAGGACCTTTGTGAAGAGCGAATGTGAGGAAACGAATCTAATGCCGTGCTTGAATTCCCACTGTAAATTATGATAACGCATTGTTTAAACTGAATTATCTAAATTGTTGTGTGTAAAATGTCTTACGGTCCCACAAATCTGAGAATGCGAGCCTTGCGTCAAGTTCTTATATAAGAAGGGCTGGTGAGATACTCCTCCTTTCTCATTTTTGATACCGACGTTGAATAAAAGTAGGTGTACCGATTTATATTAGAAGTAAAGATAGAACCATAGTCACAGGTAGGGTTTCGCCATTCGTCCCAACTCTTTGGGAGCAATGCCTTCGCTTTTCTTAGGCTTTCAGCAGTCGTCGGACAGCTTAAATCTGAGCAGTTGCAATACTGTGTTTGGTTTCTGGAAAACCTTAGTGAGGTGTAGGAGCGAGAATAAACTGAGTTCACAATCGGTGCGCATTATCGTGCGTTTTCATTATTTGTTTCAAACTCTTTTCTCCGTTCAATGGAAACTTCAAGGTTTTCCGTATAAGATGTATAGGAGAAACTTTATTCCATCGTTCCACAGGCTTAGGCTTATATTTTCATTGTATATGGCAAATTAAACCCGCTACTAAGCCTAAGCCTGAAAATGCGGAACGAAATATTCTTTACACTTTTCTAGCGCTCTATGAAGCCCTTACATAAATCAAACTTAGCTTTAATACCTTCAGAATTTATGTCACGAGATAACTACAAAAAGTCTCACTCTTTTCGGGAGCGTATGCTAACCGTCGCACCACCGACGCGTGAATAGTGCAACGGTTAGCATATGCTCCGGAAAGAGTGATATCTGAGTTCGAATCCAGGCTGACGCAAATGTTTTTGCACAGTACTCCACATTATTGCGTATATCACAAGACCATACCACCGCAAGTGGCGGTCAGATAAAAAGAATTCTGAATGATTGCTAAAAGTCTGCTAAAGCCATTCACAAAACCTAGCCGACCGAGACCTCGGGTGCCGTTTGTTGTGAATGTGACGCGTGCCCATCCACTCCACACCGCCAATAAACACCCCAGCCGAGCAGGCACTGTGCGTCAAGTGTGAAACCCTATTTTATTTTCATCGCTGCACCGCATCAATAGGGCATTTTCAGGAAACAAAAACAGGATTGGAGCCGTTGCGATTTAATCTATCGAGGGACCATTAAATTTCTAGCGAAAAGCTTAAAACAGCGAAGTAGATGCCGAGCGTGAAAGTTACTTCTCTGTTCGTTGCTAAAGCGTATTCAAAGGGATAACAAGCCCAACGTCGGTATCACCGCGATATGGGCTATCGAATGTTGGCTGGAAACGCGAGGAAAGAGCGCAAAAGGGCCTCAACCCAAAGGGTCAACAAATGGGTTATAGTGACCTAATTATACCAAAACTTCTTAATTTCGTCTGAAATATGATCTCAGGAGCAAACCGAAGTAAACAAGCGAAAAACGCCTGAACCACTCTGCTCAGGTCCGTGAATCGCAAATGAGCCTTGCACTTGACCGCAATCACGTACCAAATGGATACAGTACGCCACGAAATGCGATTCGGATGATTCGGAACGGCACCTCAATTTTTTTCTATTACTTCTTTGCTTAATAGTTTTCTATTCTCGATGATAAAGATTTCTTTATTCTAGTTTCTCTATTTACGCCTTTAATTCACCCAATAATGTGGAGTTCTATGCAAAACATTTGCGTCAGCCGGGATTCGAACCCAGATTCCACTCTTTCCCACGGGTAACGCCTTGTAGCGTAATAAGAGTGCTGTGCAAAACGAGCGTCGGTGGTGCAACTGCTAGCATACGCTTCCGGAAAGAGTGAGATCTGGGTTCGAATCCTGGCTGACGCAAACGTTTTTGCATAACACTCCACATTATTGGGTAGATAACAAGATCACACCACCGCAAGTGGCGGTCAGAAAAAGAGTATCCTGCTTTTAGTTTATTTTATTTACTTTCAGCTCCTTTACACTCTTCAGTCTTTGGTTATTTTTTATTTTTATTACCTTCAGTCACTTCTAGATTGTTCTATTTCTTGGTCTTTTCTGTACCGAAGAGTAGGAACGATTTGTTTCTTCCATATCGTAACACCAACAAAAATATTTTATATTTTCCTAAGAGAATTGAGTGGTGAGCAAAAACACTGAGTGGTCGGAAAAATGTGCCTCGCTGGTGTAGTGGTTAGAGCACGCGTCCCCCGATAGGATGAAACGTGGGTTCGATTCCCGCCTGAGGCCGCGATTTTGCTCACCACTCAGTTCTCTTAGGTATATATAAATATTAATATAAAAAATAATTAGTCGAAAGAAAAACTCAATTGATAGGTGTTAGCGAGCGACGACTCAGTAATGATTTTCTAGTCAAGAGATCTTCAGTAATACTTGGATTTGCGGGATTTCCTGTACTTGATCGACGAGTATGTACTAGTGTATACAGGTGCGATTTTACCGCGAGGTGATTTCGTCTCTAATATTACTAAAAACCGACTGTCTTTCAGTTTTTTCATTACCATGCTGTAATTACTATTCTGTTATTTTCTATTATATTTTTTGTTATTTTTTCTTATTTTCTATTATTCTATTATTTTATTTATCACTATTACTTACTTTATTATCCCATAACTATTCCATAGTGTTTTTTTGTGATTCACTATTATTATAAGGTGAATGAAAACAGATTTATTCGGCTAACTTTCGACGCCTTCCTTCGTTGTCTTCGGTTTCGTCAGTGCTGAAGCCTTGAACTATAAATTCTCGTATTCCATTTATAGTGAATCCCAGTACTCAAACTAAAAACGAGTAGAATCTGCGCTTAGAACAAGAAAGTAGGTCAAGACGGCGCGAATAATGGGAACTTTCTTGCGAACTTGCAACTTCCTTGCGGTTGGTATTTCTCTTTTCAAATTGTGTGACATACGTCCCGACGATTTTGCCTTCCTCAGAGCCTAGGCAACGTGTTATACCCACAGCAATCATTCAGTTGATTCTTCATATATGAGGAAAAAGACCCAGGCAAGCCTTATATCTTACTATTTCCTTATATCAGTCAGAATCCTATTCATTTGACTGCCACTTGCAGTGGTATGAAGTTATAGTTTACCCATTAGCGTGGAGTGCTGTGCAAAAACATTTGCGTCAGTTGGGATCCGAACCCAGATCTCACTTTTTCCGGCAGTGTATGCTAACCGTTGCAGATCTGGGTTCGAATCATGGCTGACGCAAATGTTTTTGCACAGCACTGCACATTGTTGGGTATATCCTCATATCTCACCTGGCCGGGTCCTATCGTTCTGTGCCGTCCCTTTCCTGTTATGTTGGGTGTGGCTGAAGGGGGTGTGGGGGTGCTGAAGAGGCGAACGAGAGTGCCGAAACGTACGGTGTTTCTTTGACGTAACAAATCCTCGAAAACGGCTAGATCAACCCCTTTTTATAATACTTTCTATATTTATCAATTTTCTGATGGAAAAAATCAATATCCACCTTTTGCAGCAAACTCACCGTCCAACCAACTGTTTAGGAGGGTTTATCGAGTGGTTACAATGAAATTATATGAACCCTACTCAGACAGAAACAGTTTTGAGATAATGTGCGTGCCATTTGTTTTGCTTAGACACTCGTCCCTACTCTTCTTTGGGTTTGGAACAATGGTAGGTTTAATGCAATTAGTGGACATTGGTTTTTTATTGCTCATTATTTTTCATTGTCACCAAATATGGGAACTTTTGGAACAAATTCATCTCATCGACTGTTCTCATACCCCGCTTTAAACATTCAGTATGGGCTACAAGAATGGTTAAAGACTTCTGCATGTGGTACGTCAGAACCATACGTGCATTTCGGCGGTGTAACCCTCGGCATCAGTGGCCCATTCCCCACACTGAGCCCTACTTGACAGCAGGGATGGGGAGACGTTAATGCAGGAGATAGCACATGAGAATCTGTTGTCACTATTCTTTGCAGTCGATGGTTTACGGCTGGTACTGAATGTATAGAAATCCATCTCAACAACTACTCTTAAACCTCGCTAGAATTATTTTGTGTAGTTTGTGGGGGTCCAACTTCTACATGTTCACTACCGGCCTTGATCCCTCGACTGAAGGAGTGCTGATGACACAATATCACACGCTATCATCATGAGTAACGTCTCCTCATTCTTGCTATGAAATAGGGTTCAATGTGGGGCATAGACCACTGATGCAGAGGGCTACACGGCCGAGATGCACGTATGGTTCTGTCGTACCATCACCCAGAAGGCTGTGAACACTCTCACAGACTATACTGAAGGTTTATACTGAAGTAGGGTCCAGTGTGGGACGTGGGTCAATGATGAAGCGGGCGACACCGCCGAATCTTACGTACGGCTCTGATGTAGCCAACTCAGAAAGGTTCTAGACATTCTCACAACCTATATAGATGAATTACTGGATATGGTTTGGAATAGAACGTCTTCTAGGCTCTGCAGATGACGAACTTGTCAAATCCGTAAGCCACCGAAGTTGAAGGGAGAAATACCAACCTTGCGCAGATTTGAATCAGAAAAGTAGAGCAATTTCGCATGGAATTTCAACATTCGTGCCAAGATTCAGTGAAAGTCGGATTTTTGAATTGATATAGAGCTCATTTCAAAGCTTCAGTGGAAATATATTGTCTCCAAGTTTTACTATTTGTTAATATGCTCTAGGGAGGGATTGAACCAGCGCCTAGGCACGAACTACTGTGCTTTCTCACTTCCAAAATGCTTCTCATAGATTGTCGAACACAGACTAGCGCTCTATCTGTCTCTGACAATCATTAAAAAGACGGAACTAGGAGAATCATAGAATTTCTTTTGTACCAACTTGTAACATCTTTCTGTTCATGATTTGATAATATGACTGGTACGCTTCGTTGTTTGATCGTGGCATGACATCTCGTTTAATACACATTGTATTAATTGTCTCTTAGCTTAAGGGTTATGATTGACGTCGAAATGGAAGCCGTCGGCGAGTCAGATGAGTTCCATCTAAGTCGGGTGATTGAAGCTCACAAAGCGGATGTGAAATGTATCACTTCGACTTCAGCAGGCGTCATCATTTCTGGCGGGCGAGACGACGTCGTCAAATTTTGGAACAAAAGGCACGTCCTCCCATTTCTTACACTTTACGTAATCTACTAGAATTTTTTTATCGCTTGTGCAGCAGTGTTATAGAATTACATTTATGTATCCAAGGGTGTAGAACGATACGCAAAACACTGCCCCAGGGAGGAGTTGAACCCGCGCTTCATCCATATAGGGGGCCTCTGCGCTTCCATACGTCACTGATCTGGATGGAAGACGGGTTCAAGTCTCACCTGAGGCTGAAAGTTTTGCATATCTACTTATTATCTCCAGATTTTGTCATCACCTTTTGCTAGCTTCTGTTTTACGTGTACAAATGGTTATGTCGTAACTGAAACGAAGTATGCCTGATAATCATTATTTGAGCCACGCATGTCAGTGGTCTGTCAAACAGAGCTGACTTATAGAGCCCGATACACGTGTTTCGATCTTGCGATCTCGTCAGTCGGGCAGTTACCCTTTCTCGTCTTTTGCTAATCTCTGTGGGAGCTCCAGTCCCCACACTACTGACATGCATGGCTCAAATAATGATTACCAGGCATATTGAAATTTGAGCAGTGGTCCTAAGAGTACACTCAAAACGAATGACATGAAACGAAGTAGTAACATACATATTTGGTGTCTAAATATAAATATTAGGTTTTCTTATAAGTTTTGGCCTTAAGCAATAAACACCAAATTTATTAAACAGAAGTATTAAAACTGCTCAACAACGCAATCCAAGGTAGACCTCGTCAGCCTGAACGCATATCTGCCATCTCTCAGGCAGCAAATCAATACCCCGCTCATAGAACTCGTCATCTCTGGATCCAAAGAAAGTTGTCAATCCACGACTCGGATCTTCTTGCTCTGGATGTCCTCCAGCGACTGTAAGAGGTGATAGTCAGGCGGCGACAAGTGAGAACTGTACGGCGGTTGATCCAGCAACTCCCAGCCCAGTTTGGTCAACGATCTCTTTGTCATTTTATACCTTTATTTCGAGTGCTTTATTAAGACCACGCTCAGATTTCAGTAGATCCTCTTATTATTATTTGAGCCAACTTGTCATGTGGTCTGGTAAGGGCTCTTGTACAGCCCGAGACACGTGTTTCGTCCTTACAGACTCATCGGCCGGGCAGAACCCGTCGTATGTCGATCTTTTCATAGTCAGTTCTCTCGGGAGCTCTACTCCCTTACATAGAGTGTAAAACGTTCGTCTTCGATGATTCTCTGTAAGGGATTAGAGCTCTCGAGAGAACTGACTATAAAAATATCGAAAGACGACGGGTTCTGCCCGACTGACGAGTCTGTAAGGACGAAACACGTGTATCGGGTTGTACAAGAGCCCTCACCAAACAATGACAACTTGGCTCAAATAATAATGAAAGGATATCTTTGTCAGTTTGGCGGCATGCAGACAGGTTGCGGCAAGTATGGATAAATTTAGTACCAGAAGAAAGTTCAGGAATTTCTGCACATAGCGAAATATTTACTGCCTGAGAGGTGGCAGAAACGTGTTCGGATCCATGGTGCATGCTTTGAATAGTGTTGATGAGCATTTCTGATTGCTTCTAATTAATCAATTTGTGGTTTATTACTCTACTACCAAGACTTATGGGAATAGCAAGAGGTCTCTAGTTACCTCAGACCATAGTTTTTTGTGTGTGATTTTTATCATCTTGTAGAGGAGGAGAGTTCTCGGAGGCTTTGTCCTTTCCTCAACCGAGAGGATTATCGGTGAACTCAATCGGCTACTATGATTCACCTGATGGTTGGCTAGTTTTTGCTGGTCGAAAAGATGGCTCGATCGCAGTGTACGGTTCGGGATCTAGTGAACCTCGGACTGTACTCACGCATCATTCTTCAAATGGTATCATCTCCTGGCGTTCTTCTCCCACCTACTATTTTGTTGATCCAGCTCGTCAATTGAGAATGTCATTGTTCATTTAGTGTGCTGTATCTACGTAGACGAGAAGAATCACGTCCTGCTTAGCGGCTCCTGGGATAACAATGTTGTTGTTTGGCCAATCAAGAATCTCCTCGACCCAGAGTTCTCTGTATGTTTTTTTTAATATTTTTTGATAGGATTCACTTAATCAATCATAGCTGCTTATTTTAGGCCTTAGTTCTCGTTGGTCATACATATTCCGTGTGGGCGTTAGCTGCAATCGAGTCCAACCCAGGTTTTTACCTCACCGGAAGCGCCGATAAGACCATTAAACTTTGGCGTGATGACAACGTAATAAGAACTTTCACAGGTCTGTCGTTAAGGTATATCTTGTTTCTTTGCTCTATGCTTCTGTTTCTTCAATGAAGTATGCTTGTCCTAGTATAAATAGGTACTTTTTAGATTAGTACGCTGAAGCGCTAGCTACTCCTTTCGCCGTGAGGGTGCTGTGGCGCATTGATGAGAGGTATCCTACGGCACAAATGTAGTCGATCAATCGCTAGTCGACGGTTCGGTCCCGCGCTCAGGCTCACCAAGCCTTCAATCTCTCGGGGGCAAATTGGTACCAGACTTGTCTGGGAGATGGCAGTACTGACTTGATACATCGGTAGGCCACCGCGAGTCATTATGGAGGCCAGATATGAATTCAGTCATCTTAAATGATGCTTAATGAAATCAAATGCATGGCGCGTTGAACAGATTGTTCAGCGCCTTGAATTTCATCCCTTTATTCTTTTAACTTTAGCCAAGAGACTGCTCATCTACTTTTGATAGCAATCTATATCGAGTCGCTTGGGATGTGATCTGCCAATTCGAGAACCATTTCCTTCTTATTTGAGCAAGTTTTGAAAAGAACTGGTTTTTTAACTGACCAGTCTTTAGTTCTTCATTTGAGAGCAAGTTTTTCACGGATCTCGTGCTAGCGGTCTCCAATATACTTGGGCGAACTTGACAAAAAAAGGTTGGAGAATTAGAGAAGCGTTTCAACCAGGACGAGCAATGTCGAGCATTTGACTAACATAGTCGGTCCCATTTTCTGTCATACAAAGCCGAAGAAATCTGTATGTTTCAATCTAAACCAAAGTATCCCAGCCAATGGTCTGGTTTTTGAGTCAAATATCGTCTCTTTTCTTGTCTTATTTTCTAGTCAGACTCGTCTTTTCACCATCGACGAAGTTGAACGGAACAAATTTTGGTTACAAAAAATAGAAAGAGGCGCAGTATCGTCGAACGGTCTGTCTGTGGAGTAAATTTGGACTTGATACATGTTTTTGATAATATCATACTTACTATGGAGCAAAGTATCTTCATTAAACCTTTGGGAACCGCGTGCTAAGAAACGTACCACGCCGCGCGACGACGCGTCTCACTCAGCTACTGTAGTGGCGACGTCGCGTCTCGGAGCAAAGCAGGCACCGTCTGTAAGACCATCGCACTTGCAGATGCTGCCTGCCTGCGACTGCCGCGTGAGCGACTAGTGCGATGCGGCTATCATCGACGATCTCCATAGGGTTAAATTTGTCAAGATTCTGACTCTTAACTCGTTCGTGAATGTGGCAGTCCGTTGAATAGCGGTAGTCCTGTCGTTGGAGTGAATGAATCAGTGCGATGTGTTCTTTCAACCGATTGACTTCCGTGGACCCGGGGCGTGGTCCAACGACCCTGCCTCGTCTTTCCCAAGTGAGACGCCGATTTCAGCGTTGGACCGTTGGACACGCCCATGAGTCCGTGGAAGTGAACCGGTTAATGTACTATATGTGTCTTGTGTGACACACCGATTGCTGCTTCGCGTCTCTGCTTATTAGGGATTATAGAGAATATTTCGCACCTCGTCTCAAGTCTGGTAGTTATTCAGTTTTTACAGGCATTTGTTTGTTATAATACCCATCAAGAGACAATGGCGTTTCCACTAACGATGCTCTTATCGAAGTCTCTACTCATATTCTTCCATTTTACTGATTGCAACCCCCCTCCCCTTACCTCTCAGTGACGATAGAAGCGTGAATTTCATCACGAAAACAACAGTATTGTGATCGAAACGCGCTCCTTCTGTATGTCAACCCGCGACGCGTGGCAGGAGAAAATTCAGCGTAGTACCGACGGCGTAAGGAAGGATGGTGATGAGCTGATAATAGCTCACTTTTGTTCATGTTCCATGTGATTTCGTGGAGGATAATTCAGTGAAATACTGTGTTCAAACCTTTTTTTTTGAGAACTCTTGCTTTACTGTTTAGGCCACAATGATGTTGTGAGAGCACTTCTTGTGATCTCTGCTGAACAATTTCTATCGGCCGGCAATGATGCTTCGATTCGTATGTGGCACATTGAGTCTGAAGCGTGTTTGGCTAGCTATCCTTCTCTGATGGAGACGTTCATATTCAGGTGAGACTTTGTATTTACTATCTTTTACTTTGCATTCTGTGAGTCTGATCGATTTATACCCTTGGAGAGGCTTCTGTTTTAGCCTAGCTTTCGTTGATTCATATGTATTGGCTGGTAGCGAAGGCGGCCACATAGAAATATGGAAGAGAGCCTCCGATGGAGCCAAATTGAGGTATAGTCTTGCTTTGAAATTTCTCGCCTTGTCTCTCAATGTTCGGTTTTTTTTTCTAGTCTAACTCATTGTCAAGTTATCGATTCACCTGCTATGACGACGTGGACGGTTAGAGGTCTTCCCAACGGCGACTTTGCTTGTGGTACTAGGTCTGTCTTATCACTGAATATCCATTTATTTCCTTCCCCACTGATCTTATTCTAGAGAACGTGTGAGCTGGCAAAGCTTCTTTTTTCCTTTTGTATAGAGTTGTCAGGGATGTATACAGGCTTGCAAAAAGTCGGTTTTGGATTATCTCATCAAGAATAAGTTCTGGTACTTTTTTGTGGTTTAGTGATGGTAAGTGTAGGATAGAAAGGGATAAGATAAAGCTCTCGGCGTTGATCAATCCCTGAGGGATTTGCCATGCATTCGGTTTCATGTAACTGCCCGACTGACGAGATCGCAAGATCGAAACACGTGTATCGGGCTCTATAAGTCAGCCCTCATTGATAGACCACTGACATGCGTGGCTCAAATAATGATTATCAGGCATTCGGCTTCAATTTTAGCTTCGTTTGAGATGGCTGAATGCATAGCTGGCCTTTAGAATGACATGCGCTGGCCTACCGCTGTGCCCAGTCACTGTTGCTTATCATCCCAGACAAGTCTGATGCCAGCATAGTCAGCCTCAGAGGGTGGCTCGGTGACCTATGAGCTCGAAATCGAACCATCGACCTTATGTGCGACACAGAGCACCTCCAATCCTGCGCCACATGCGCTTCTTTATAATTTATATTGAACTAATTCACTGTATAAAATGTGTCATGGAAACAGTGGGATTGCTGCTCAGCTATGTACTGGTTTTCTTCACGAAGTAAGCCGATTTATTCAGTCCTCACCCAGTAAAAGAGAAGCTGTTCAAAATTAAAATCTCGACCAGCAGCAAATGATTCGAGCCGAGGCAGAAGTTGAACATACGTCCCACCCATAGCTCGGGGGTGCAGCTTCCACTGCACCTTCGCGATGACCGTTTTGCTAGCACTCATTGTTTGATATTAGCTCTCGTAGCTGTCAGTAACCACTCAGCGAATTCAGTCTGGAAAGCTCATATCGTCATTGAACTCAGTTAAACTGACAGCTATTGGATACGTATCATCTGTGTAAATTCATTATTCTTTAAAGATCATATACCCGATCTTTCTCTAATCACCATGAACTTATTGTTTTAGTGATGGATGCATTTATATATTCACTCAGAAGGAAAGTCAAAAGGCGTCGAACACTGTTCTGACAACGTTTCAAGATGCTGTTACAGCGAAAGTTATCAAAGTTCTTGAACGAAAGGAACAGCAGGTATTTATGATGAATTTGTGCGTCATACGTGATTTTGTCAAAATCAGTTCAGGATTCTCTGTGATGATATCACGGTAAGGCTTATGCTTGGCTAGTGGATTGTACAGCAGCCTTTTTAGATGCGCTTCTTACATTGTGACCTTTTTTTGTGATTTTTTCATAGTGATGGCAACGGTAACGATAACGCCTGTGGAAAGATCGGTCTTCAACTGAATCTGACGAAAACAATGTTCATGAGGAACGGATGTGGTTTCTAATGCCCCATTCACGCTCAACGGAACGACAATTTCCGAATGCTCCAGTTACATCTATCTAGGTCGTGAAATCAACATGATGAACGACCTAGCCCCAGAGTTGAGCAGGAGGAAACGAGCGGCTTGGGGAACGTTTAAGAGCATCGAAGATGTAGTGAAGAGGACAAAGAACATCCGACTCCGTGCCCACCTTTTCGACTCGACAATTATCCCTGCCCTAACGTATGCAGCAGAAACCTGGTCGCTGCGTAAGCAGGATGAAAGATCACTTGCCGTTATCGAACGCGCAGTCGAAAGGTCGATGCTAGGAGTACCTCGTATTTCGCAAATGAGACAAAGGATCCGAAGTTCCGACCTACGTCAACGATCGAAAATCAGAGACGCCGTTCTACACGCCAGGATATCGAAAATAAGGTGGGCCGGACACGTGATGCGCTTCAACGACAACCGATGGACGAGAGCCGTTACCGACTGGATTCTTCGGGACGTCAAGCGCTCTAAAGGAAGACCACTGACCCGTTGGTCCGATTTCTTCACGAAAGCGATGGAAGAAAGATATGATGCTCAGCGAATTCCTAGAGCGAGGAGGACCCACTGGGCTACTCTTGCACGCGATAGGGAAAAATGGAAGAGTTGCTGGTACCCGCTCGAGTCACTCGACGATCAACGGGACGGCAGGTGATACAGGTGATACAGGTGATAATGCAACGGGCGGTGGCAGAGTGGTCAGTGATGCTCGTTACGGGATCGACACACCACCCATTTCCCTCTCTCAGCAATCTCCGGCCATCAATCAACGAGCGCTCAAGAGCCCTAAGGAACGCCCTAGCCTGGGTACTCTCGAGACTGCAGAGATCTGCTCGAATAGTTGCGTGGAAATCGAACTGAATACTAGAGCTGTTGGATCGACGCAATAAAAATTTAATTAGAGTCCTGTAAATGAAATAAACTAATGATATTTTAGGCAAACGAGGTTGTTCGCATTGATGTTTCACTCGACGACGGTATTCCCAATATGCAGCTTCTATATAAGAAAGGTACAGATCCAGCTGAGGCGGCCGAGAAGTTTCATCAAAGTTAGAATTTTCAATTCTTCATTATGGTATCTTATCTGTACAAATTCCTATATCGTACTGAAAATAGTATAACTTTTATTTCCCTTTTCTATTTCTATCATTGTTTCCAGCAGCTTGATCCTTTGTATTTGAGGATTACAATCTCCCAGTATCGTATATGAATGAGATCACGGAATACATAAAGGCACACGTTCCTGAGGGCAGCTGCTGCTGCTCGACGGCAACATAGGGTACAACCAACTCAGAGGGTGACTGTGGATGGAAAGGTTTGAGCGTTTTATTCGAAGATGTTTAGATTTCTGTGGTCAATCTGAAAGTATCTAGCTATTATCATTTCCTTTTTTCATCTCATTGCCATAGGAGTACGATTATGCCTTTGATGTTACTGTCGATGACGGGCGGAAGCTTCGATTGCCTTATAACTTGGATGAAGACACGGAAGTTGCAGCTCAGAGATTCGTAGAAAAACATAATTTACCGATTTCATTTCTTGCCAAGGTTTGTAGGCTTTCTACATTTGGTGTGCTGCTAGCCCTCTTTTTCCGATATCTGTTCATTTTTACCGTTCGTTTCTAGGTAACTAGTCTTTTACGTTCTCAAACCGGTGGATCCTCATACATTAGCGAGCGTTCGGAATTCTTTGATCCACTTACTGGTATGTTTGTGTCTTGCTATATCTTTCGTATATTCCGATGAGCTTGTTTAACCCGTTGGGAATCGCGTGCTTCCCTGCGCGGTAGGGCGGCGAGCGCGGGCGTGGTGCAATGGCAATGTGGTAGTTTTTGCAATGAAATTCAAACTTAGATTGCGGATGGTTTTGTAACGAAATTCAGTTTTTTTGTCGCGACCATGATGGTTTAGTCGTCAGTAAATAGGAAAATATGATCGACGAGGCTCCAATAAAGCTATTTTTGGTTGAAATGCCAAAACAACAGTAAAACAATGACTTTTTTTTTTAAAAAGATGCTGCATACTACATCAGTGCCACTTCCTTCTTTATAGAAATATGGAAATTATAGAATATAGTAATATATAAACATTATATATATGTGTATATATATATATATATATATGGAGCAGACTCTGTTATAGCCTTCCTATGGCTATAAATATATAATTATCTCGTTATTGCGCTTTGAATGTCTTTATTATGGCGACCTTTGTCACTGGACATGGGCTTTAAGTCCATCTCGTTGTTGGCAATGAAAAAAATAACTGAAAATTCGTTATTTTCCCCAGTAATGCAATTTCCGAATCGGAGAGTAGTAATTTTCTAGGGCAACGGCGTTCTTTTTTTCTTTTTCTTTTGGTTAAAATACGTTTGTGTAGGTTCCTCCATAAATAATAGATTTTCTTTAATTCGACGAAGTTTGCTTAGTACCGAGATTTTCCCAAATATTACCGAAAAGTCCGCTGTGAAGTTGAAACAACGCACTCCAGAACCAATACGTTGTCCTTTTTGGTTTTCTTCAGTAGGACGAATTAGGAAAGTCGTCGCACAAACCGCACAAGCCGTATCATGTGAAAAAAGGTTATGTAACAGTTGAAGTATGTTCGGTCTTGGAAGAATGTGGTCTTCTGGTCAAAACAGGCGGTTTTTTGAAGAGCTTTTTCTATTAAAACCTTTGTAGGAGTCTCTTTTGTGGTTTTCCATCTTCAATAGAGGAAATCCTCTCAAAACTTAATTTTACAAGTAACTGCTCACAAATAGTGTTAATCATCGTAACGTTGCGAAAAAAGCACTTTAAATATAGGGAATTTTGAGTATTATATATGTATGCACAATGGCTGTCGGCTTAACTAGGTTTACAATACCATTTGTGCTCAGATGACCCATACTTGATATCGGTTGGTGGCTGATAGCTATGATAGTGAGATATCGAAGAATGAGTGGTGGTTAAGCGGTGGCTTCGGTGGTGCAGTGGTAGCCACTCGCCCCCGGTATGGGTAAAACGCGAGTTCAACTTCCGTCTTAGGTTGAATTCTTGCTTACCTCTCATTTCTCTCAGGTATATGTGAAACAGCATAACACTGCGAAAAGATCAGTTGAAACACAAGGAATCTTGAGTAACTTCTCACCTTTCCATTGTTCGGTGTACAAATAGAAAACTCCCGTCACGAGCGGCGCACGACGTGGTGGAGGGTGGTGGATACGCACGTGTATGTATCATGTATATGTGTACCTATATTGCACATACACATGCGCATATACATGTGTATGTGCGTGTGTTTATCTATGCACAAAGTATATATGCGCATATCTACAGTACGCGTCTCGCAACGGGTTTAATAGTTTTTTGATTTCAAAGGTAGCAGTCGTTATGTGCCTAAACAAACGTCCGGGTCTTCATCCTCCGTTGCTATTGCTGATCCCTTTACTGGTACTAGTCGATATGTTCCTGGCCAATCTTCGAATTACGTTTCCGTGCAGGGATGTGGTGATCCCTATACGAGCTCCGGAAGGTGAGCGGTCGATCATTATGTCTCCTCTTTTATTTCTGCCTTTCTCTCCTTCCTTTTCCTTCTTTCTTCCTTCCTTTCTTCTCTTTTCCCTCGGAGCCGCGTGGGCGTGACCCTACACTCGAAGAATTGGGTGTTGGTTTACTTTATCTCGGAGCACTTGTCAGAGTATCGTGTATGGAACTCATCTTAAAGGTCCCCGCTTTTTGATCGCGAGTTCCCCTTTCAGAGAAGAAGAAGAGAGAAATGGAGAAAGAGAATATAAGGCGAAATTAAGTTTTTTTCTGTGCCTCTGTGCTCATTTTGAGTGAATTATTGAGTTCTTTAAGTTACAAGGCTGATCCGGTTACAAGCAGTGTGGTTCCCAACTCTTGTCTTCCATTGGACAAGAAAAGGCCACGCGGCGAGCTCGTACCTGTTCCGTGTTATTATCGATTTGGAACTGAACAGTTAAGCCCCAAAGCGCTGGCTAAACTTGTCGAAGTAAACGAGAGTCAACAGTTTTTGAAATTGAGTGAACAGCAGGTTGGTTAGCTTTTCTATTTATTTTGTTATAATTTGCTATGTTTGAAAAGTCAGATCACTGCCATTCAACGTTTGATGTCGGGATCTGAAGACGTCATTGATTTTGAAGTCGTAGCAACTGCACTTGACATCGGTCTTCAATGGACGATAACCGACTTAGTTCCGATTCTCGACGTATTTCGCGTTGCTTTGCTCCACGAATATCTCAATACATACTTCTGTGATATGAAGGTAATTCATGAGAGACGTAAGATTGCCTTAACTCGTTTTGTTTCCCAGAATAATGCTCTTTTTGGTGCATCGCCTGAGACAGAGAGCTTATGATATCGGTTTAGAAACGTGGCGAGAATACACATCATCGTCTGTCGGCTCTTCTAATGAGTGAACCACCGGATGCAATATCTATTCTTGTGTGCCGATCAATGACAAACGCATTTATCCATCGTTGTGGCCGTGAGATGCTCTGCCATGACTTCCAGAATCTATTCACTGCAGTTACGAATCAGTTGACTAGCAACAAAGTTGCATTACAGGTGAATTCATACCCAATAACCATGAGCGTTATGCATAACTCTGAACCTAGAGAGAGAGAGAGAGAGAGAGAGAGAGAGAGAGAGAGAGAGAGTTGAACCATCGTTCTACTTTTCCTTGAGCGCGTCCTGACCTACTGTGCTATCTGGGCTTTTATTCTATTATCTGTTTATCTGTGATAGTCAACAATTAACCGTCAACGCTTTGATCTGGTAAGCACTCTTCGGCATTGAACTCCAGACAATCCTCTCCGCGCGGCTGTTGAGATTTTCGCACGCGGCGCGCAATTTTTATTATGCGGTAAGGTTTTCCAGTATTCGTCTCCGAATCAACTTCAGAATATTTTTACTATTCTGATATTTCGTAAATTTTTTTTACATGACGATATATTTTTGTGCCTAGATGAATTTTATATGCCAGCAAAATCCCGAATGTAAACGTAATTCCGTTTTCGCATGTACAAAATTTTATGAAAAACACCTCGAAAAAACCAAACCTACTTTCGGAATTGGTGGAACTTGTGAAATTTGAGTTGTTGGACAGGGTTGAACAGTTTGACTTCAGTTGAGCAGAGTTTGGTATAGTCTAGTCAGAAGTCATGCACAGACCTTAGCGGTGCAAAAGAAGCACTCCGAGTGCTGATTACGATTTTATTTCAACTCAGAAACAAAACAAGTTGTTGAATCACACGAGATTTAAGCTTCTACATGACCACCGGTTTTTGGTAAGGAAAAGAAGCTTTGCCTAGCGAAAAAGACTTCGGAAATGTTGGGTGGTGGCGACATTCACTCTACTCAAAGAATTAAGCTAGCAGTTGTTTGTTTTGAGTAATCGACAGGGTAGAGTGATGTGCAAAATATTCGCGTCAGGAGAGACTAGAACCCGCACCTCATTCTTTCCGGGAATGCGTGCTCTATCCGTTACACTACTGACGCCCATTTTGCACATAACTCTACATCAATGGTTATACATTTGTAACATCATACCACCGCTAGAGCGGTTAAATAAAAAGAATTTTATCTAATCGACAGGATTTTTTATTTGACCGTTTTTTCAGCAGCGGATATGATGCTGTATATATAAATCCAAAAACGCGGTTCGACTCCAGACCGAACTTCGAGCAATGCATATCACTCAGTAATATTTGTAGTTTAGGTACATCACGTACCTCGTTTAGAAAATGGTTAGATGAATGTTTCTTTTGTTAGTTACAGGTGATTGATGCGTATCAGTCGACTGGTTAATTTGCTAATCCTTGGCTAGTCTTGTGTCACTCTATTCGAAAACTTACCTTCGTTTTCCATTAGTGAGCGCTAATTTCTGTTCGATTTAGCTCGCCGCCACATCGACCCTTGCCAACTGGAGTTTGTTCCTGCTCAATCAGTCAGAAAAGGTCTCGGAATTGGGACCAAGAGAGGATGCGATAAGGTGTATTGTAAAGGTGTGCTGGCATGAGAGATTTTCGATGTCACAAGCTTTTCAGAAAGAATTTAGCGAAGAAATTTCAGAAGTGTGAAACGATTGATTCGTTTGGATATCTTAGCACTGAGAGTATGCTTCGACTACTTCAAGCAATAGTTACTTTTATGTGGGGAGATACTACGGTGATCAGGGTACGTTCGTATGACCGTTTCTTAACTTCAAGTGCGAAATCATAGCCAATAATGTTGAGTGATGTGCAAATCTTTCACGTTGGGCAGGACTCGAACCCACATTTCACTTTTTCCAAGGGCGCGGGCTCTAACTAATTGCACTGACGGCGCCTGTTTTGCCACCCCACTCCTTCTACGCTACTGTTCTCCTTCCACAATTAATGCATTGTAGCGTAGAATGATTGGTGTGGCAAAATAGGCGTCGTTAGTGCAATTAGTTAAAGCACGCGCCCTTGAAATAAATGACATGTTGGTTTGAGTCCCGTCTGACGTCAATGTTTTGCACATAACTCAACGTTTCTGAGTATATTTTTGACATGAGACCATCGCTGAAAAGCGGGTGAGTATAATTCGGGTAGAAAATTGCTTGAGAAGTAGAGAAATGTGGAGAGAAGCATGATTCGAGGTATCATACATGTTTTTCAAAAGGGACTCACTTTTTATGTTAGCTAAGGGGAACTCTGGTAAAAAAGTAATGGGTAAGGTGGACAGAGTAGGGCGGGATCTAGGCAGACTTCCAGTGAAACATTAGTCATTTTCGAATCAAAATAGTGGAAACATGGAACTATGCAAAGTGATATGCAAACATTGGACCCCAGGTGGTAGCCCCGCCCGGTTTGGGTGACGCGCGAGTTTGACTCCCGCCTAGAGTCACATTTTTTGCATATAGCTCAGCCTTCTATATTCTAACGCTGCTAATCTGTCACTTCAGGCTTTTGATCCCACAGCTTTTTTCTCTTAAAAGGGTCACAGCGCTTCTAGCTCCAGTTCGTATCCTCGCGTTCGTCACCTGACTGAGTTGTCTCTTTCATGAATGCCGTAGAATACTATACTGGTTGACTTCATCTTCGTTGAATGTCGAGGATGACTACTTAGAGCGTTCACTAGGGCGTTCGTTATGATTATGAGAGCGTTGGGGTGGGTGGTAATCTCGTGTCGATTATCAGTATCACGACTTGTCTATGTTTTGAATTTTATTTACCAGTTTCCTAATAATTAGAGTCACACAGGTACCTACGAATTCCCAGAGGAATGTATTTCGAAATAAGTTTTCAGCTGGCAAAATCAAGGAACCTGGTAAACATTGTAAATAAGATGAAGGATGCAATAACAGACGAACAAGGGAAGGGTATCGCTCGAGATATAACGGAAATGATTTACTCGATCTGAATCTATCCCATGACTTTTCACGAAGATGCTCTTGGAAATATATCATCAGCATGTATCTTTTCTACTCTATTGTCTGAATTACGATGGTCTACGCTACTGTTATCAATGTTATTTGTTCGTACAGAATTGTTGGCGGATGTTTTGTATAGAATCTATTTTCTTTTGTCTTCGTCTAAATAATAAAACTTTTGTTGTTCTTCTTCCTGTCATTCCACAAATGTAAAATACATCCTTGAGCATAGGACGTAGATCTCTGAATGGTGCGTATTGTTCTTAGACGTTTTCAGTTGAACATAGTCGCTTGAGAGCCTTCCTTTTCTGTCATAATTCCGCGAATTTGTAAGGTTAACTTAGATTCAGAAGTCAGAAATCCGGCATGTCAATTCAGTCAATCGAACAATTCGATCCATATGAGCTGCCAAATCCGCTGGAACTAAACGAGGGATCTTGAGGAAGAGGTAAGTATAGTACCTTTAATTCTCCGAGTGTTCCTGAGTATTTACTTCTTCTTACAGCTTGTCGAATTTGATTGAGAGATTCTACTTACATGAGAAGTTTCGAAATGCAGTTGTACACGAGGGTGAACCTCTTGACAACAGTCGAAATCTCTGGTGTACCTTGTTCGTCACGATGCAAATTCAGGAGTATAAGCGCATTGCTCCACGCAGTGCGTTTGTTGAAGGTACTCGAAACAAAAGATGGGTTTATCGATATATGAGAAAAAGAATTTTTTTCTGTGTTCACTTTCTCGCTTCGAAAGGCGCAAATATCACAGGAGGATCTCTTTTAGAAGTAGTCCATGTAAAAGTAACGTTCAGTTGTCCCAAAATCCTTACTTGCTAGTAGAAGCTGTGAGGAATGCTGTCGCAATCCGCGAAATGTGCTTGTTTTTTCTCGTTTTCTCATACCAACAGAGTGTTTCACTCGATTATTGGTTATCATTCGACAGCATGAGAAATGGAGATTCAGTAGCGGTCTTGGTATCTGAGAAGGCTTCTATCTCCGCTTTACCAGGAAGGGGAAAATGAGCCTTACTTTTAGGGTAATTAGGCGCTATGGGATTCTGGGTATGCCATTATTTTGATCACTCGACCACTTCATCTTCTTGGTTTTCTTTTGATGATATTGAGCGCAATAGATTGCAATACTGTCTGGAGTTTTTGAGGTTTCTTCTTCTTAGAGTCTGAATAGGCCGGTTTCTTTTTTCATCTGCTTAGTCGACCACCGTTGAAAGTGGGAGCCCAGGACAGTGAATGCTGAGTTACCGAATACTGAATTGTATCGATTACACCCTTTGTAAAAGAGGCAATGGTCCAAGCTAGATATTCTTGATGTTTGAGACCTTCTATTCGAAACATCATCTGAGCATACTCACAATATAGCGATTAGGAGCTCTATGATAGCGTACAAAGATTTGACTCTACTTGCAAAAAACTTCTTGGTATAAGTGGAGGAGGTACCCATCGGAAACAATTTGGACGGATCTCATGTACTGAGGGACCTACAAGATTGCCTACTCGTGACCTCACTGAAGTTATATGGGGCGATGAATCTGAGCGAGATCCGCGAAATTATCTCGAGGGCGTATTGAATCGAAAATAGGTTTAGGGATCAAGTAGAACAAGTACCCATAGCCATTGACAGGGTATTAGCGGTGAATAATGTTCATAGCTGAGTGTAAGTGATACGTAAATCAACACCCATAATACAATGGAGCAATGTCTCTTCTTCAGCATCATAAAAATTCTACTCCTAACTATGCCAATAATCGAGAAACTTCTGAGAGCTGTCGATGAAGAGGCATTGCGTGCGATGTGCAATATCATTCTTGACAAACAGTTCATTTCCAGTATGCCTGGTAATCATTTTTTGAGCCATGCATGTTCTGTGTTATAGGTCAACTCATTCATTTTCTGCAGAAATTTTGGCAATGACTCAACTAAAATTTGCCTTGCTAAGGTTTCTTTCTATCATGTTCTGCCAGTTACTATCGTAAGTTCTTTCTAGTGGGTAAAAAATTCAAAATTTCATGGCGAAACTACAAAATGAAAACGTTATCCATCTGCATGTCGATTACGTTGACTGTCCTTTCGAAAATTTGGCACGACACCGCTTCTTCTCAACGGCAGTAACCACAGGGTTAATATATAGAAGTTTCAAGTGTGCCAAATATACAGAGGGGTATGACGGCTTGACGCTGAGCTGTCCGCATTCACGATTGACTCGTGCTGACATCTCCATGGGGTTTGACAATTTTTTTGAGTGATGTGTGCTACACTGATGGACTCGAATTTCTTCGCTCGAAGTTTCTTACAGTCGTTCTTCTACAGCGTGGGTTCCGCAAGTCCCATCTTCGCACCGTAATCGCAAACTAGGGTAATTGAACCCTTAGACATCAATAGTGCAGTAAGAACCACACAATTTACTATGACTTCTCTGCGTATGGGTCCAATAACTGTGGATGAGATGTCCAGTGAGCACATGTGGCGTAGTGGTAGAGGTGTTTTACGTCGTACACATAAGGTAGATGGTTCGATCTCGCTCTCATGTCTCACCAAGCCATCCATCCCTGTAAATTGTCGTTACATTGTATCAGATTGGTCTCAGACATGTCTGAGAGGATATGCATCACTGATGCGATACAGCGGGAGGCTAACGCGAGTGACTGTAACGGTCAGATATGCTTTCAGTCACCTCAAACGGAGTTAAAAATTGAAGACGAACTCATGGCGCATTTTTCAGGAATTAATCGACGTCGAAAGCTTTGTCCTTTATCTTCTAAGATATCACTGAGTTAAGGAAGTGGGTCTGATGAAGATTGAAGTTTTTTATGAATTACAGCTCAACCTAGAAGGGTAAATGTAATGGCGCTCTGAAATATCTGGCTCATCTGGCTGATAACATGACTGGGTATAAAAAAAGCTAAAAGATCAAGCTCAAGCTCTCGGCGTTGATCAGTTCCTGATGGATGCGCTATGCATTCGTCTTTAACTTTTCCTACTTAGTCAGAGGTGATTGAATGCATATTCAGCCCTTACAATGACTCGCAGTGGCCTCCCGCTGAACCGAGTCAGTGCTGCTCATCCTCCCAGACAAGTCTGAGACCAGTCTGGTAGCAATTTTCCGGCCATCGGAGGGATGGATGACTTGGTGAGCCATGAGCACGAGTTCGAATCGTTGACCTCGTGTGCGGCGCAAAGCACTTCTAGCCACTGCTCGCATATACGCTCTTACATGAGTGGGTGGTTTCTCATAATTAGGAATATAGAGTGAGAATGTGGGTTCGAACTGCTCAAGATCGCTGCCTGCTTGCTATCATGACTAATAAATTCCATGTGTCACAATGAGCAGAGCTGCTAATAAGTGTGGGATGCTCCAGAAGTGATGTGTATAGCATGAGATGAAGCTAAAAATTAAATGTAAGGACGTTAATGAGATTGGTGAAATTGTTATTAGGTTGATAACTAAGTTTTGTCGCCTTTTTTGTTTCTTTATTCATTTGCAATAGATTTATTTCTTGGTCATTTCTGCACTCAACCAAAACGCAGTTGATCTGCGGACCCGTGCAAAAATGGTTCAACAAGTTTCAAGGGGGCGACACCAAAACTCAAAACGAACCTCGCAGTGGACGACCTAGAAAAAAGGGATCGAGGTCCGATATTGGAGGCGGTTGAAGAAAACCCTACCTAAACGACCCGTATGTTGGCTGTTGACTACCAGTGTTCGCATAGTGCAACTGAAAGAATTTTACACTCTGCTGGCTCGAAAGTTCAACATAGACGATGGGTTCTACGATACCGAACGAATTTTATCAAACAACGCGATTCTATGCTGTAAAGACAAGAAAATTATTCTTTTCTCAACCGAGCCGTCTTAGTTCATGTTCGGTAATCGTCGTGCCTGAACAGGATGAACAGGATGATAGGTGAAACCGAACAAGGATACCGATGCAGATTACGAAAACCGCTCATCATCGAAATAAGGTCATGCTCTTTGTGTGGTGGTGGAGAACAGGGGTAATGCATTGGAATCTGGTGGAAAATGGTCTTAACATAGACGTTCAACTCTGTTCATTACTATTTGACCGCTTACAAGTAAAACTCTGCCAAAATTGGTTGCGACAGATTTGTCGAAGCAGCCTTCAGTGCAGCAAAACAATGCGCTTGTCCACATATTGCCCGTCTGACTTTGCAAAAGATTGAAGAATTAGAGTGGGAACGTCTTATTCATCCACCGTATAGGCAAGGTGCTACTTCAAGTGATCACCATCTCTACAGATCGCTGTAACATTTCGAACGCTTTGCTGAAGTTCACGATGTGATAGAGCACCAGCCTGAGTATTTTGCTTCAAAACTTCGGAACTCTGGCGCCAAGGCATCGAAAATTTACCAAAAGTCTGGCAAAACATCAATTATTCTGATGGGATACTTTGATCAAAATTATCAAATTATTTATGTTTTATAAGCTGTTTTGCTAGAAAATTTTTGACGCGGCATAACTCAGTCGTGAACTTAATAGTATGCAGAGAAACTGCAGGATACATTCAAACCATTGGTTTGCCCAGTGTGGGGTGCAGAACGGATGATGGGTGTGACTAGTTCTCGTCAGTAGCTATGAGGAAGACTACAACTCAGTAACTGCAAAAGATGTTCATGCTAGCCACTGGACAATCAAGGGAGGGCGGGAATGCCGAGTAGCAGAATGCCGGTGTGTCCGCCTTTGCTGCAAGTCCAAACATTTTCTATTGTCTCAAAGGTGGAGGTAGGATGACCGAGCTGATGCTTGGCACAAGATCAGTAATTTCCCTTCCTATGGAACTAAGGAATCTGGACGTTTACAGCGAAGCTTGGCTCCAGAATGCATACATGGTGCTACCTATACAACCTCACTATAGGGGTTAAAGTGCTCCTAGAGACTGAAGTTGGTTGTAGCGAAATAAACACTTACTTTTCAAGATGGTACCTGATGCAGAAGCAATCATTTAGAAGATATTTGGAATAATTTGTGCAGAATATCATGGTCTTTTTGGAAGACACTTATTGGTTGACTTCGTCGACAATTGCTACTTCTTCTGAAGTATCGACATTACCAGCTGCTTACGTTTAGAGATTATGTTTATGAGTCTCCTTATCTCAGAATAGCACAAAGAGCATGGATGAAATTGTGCAAGATTACTTCGTTTATGTTTTTAGCTGAACAAACCATTGAGCCTGGTTTATGAAATTGAAGTGACCAAGGAGGCAATAGAAGGCGAACATGACAACAGTGCTGCTCGAGAAATATGGAGAATTGTGGAAAGGAAGCTTCATTAGAATGCTACTTTCTGCGAAATATACGGTAGTTCTTGTCAGCGTTATCGTTGTTAATCTATTTGTCTGTACAGAGTTATTGGCTTATGCTTTGTATAAAATCTTTTTTTTTTTGCTTTCGTCGAGGACATGGAGTTTTGGAGTTTGTAACTCTATCATTTTTTTACAATGAAGCTCATCCTTTAGCACTTCTTGGTTTTAGATTTGTGAAAAATGCGTGTTGTTCCTCAGGTGTCTTCACCTCAACATGGTCCTTCCTCTGAGAATATCTCTTTTCCGTCATAAAGCCTGGGATCGCGTAAGATTTGAAAGTTAGAAATTCGATATGTCAATTCAGATGTTCAGTCGAGATGAGCAGTCAGGTTCATCGCGTGGACAACATTGTGTTGCTGCTGGCGAGGTGGGTTTGTTGCTTTTCAATCATCATCCTAATCGTCAAAGAGGATAATAAGGCAGTTTCAGGCATTATGAAGTATATATGTGTTTTACAGTTCATTCGCACCTTGTTAGGATCGGTGGAGAAATTTCATCTACGTGCAAAGTTTCGACAGTCGAACGTTCATGTAGTGAACTCGATAACAGCTATGGAAATCGGTGGTGTATCATCTTCCTCTCGCCACGATTACAGTATCACTCGTGCATTGATCCGTTCGGTACAGTCACTATACATTTTTCCTTCTTGTTTTTGGCGGCTCTTTCTCCATTATTTTTCTGGTAATTAACCCCTTCGTTACAAAGTGTCCCTAATCCGTTTGTTCCTAGTGCTCTCGTAAGACCACGCTCAAATTTCAATATATCTGATAGTTATTATTATCTGAGCCAACATGTCATGTGGTCTGGTAATGGGCTCTTGTACAGCCCGATGATCGTTCGTCGTCACTCACCTTTTTGTAGCGAGAGTAGGACTCCCGAAAGGATTTGCTAGAAAGACTGAAAGACGACGGGTTCTGCCCGACTGACGAAGCTGCTCAAGGCCGATTACTCGTGTACCGGGCTGTACAAAACCCTGTAACACACCACATGACATGTTAACTCAAATAATAATCATGAGATATATTGTGCCTTAACCCTTTGAGGGCCGGCGTTGATAAGCAGGAACCGTCGCGCCGTCGCTTGCGCGGTACTCAGCCAGGCGCATCTGCATGTGCGTGCATGTCTGTGTGGCCGTCTATCTGTTTTCTCACGAGACGCGACGCTGCCATTCCAATAGCTAAGTGAAATTTGACGTCGCGCGATAAGCATCAGAAAGATCCTCATAGTCCCTAAAGGGTTAGATGGGGCACTCATTCCCGGGCGGCATCTATACTTATTGTAAGCTACTGTAATGGGTGCGCGTCTCGTTACCAATTTAGCCCCCTAATTGATCAGTTTATTCAGTTATTCTTTTTTCCAACTTAAGTCATTATTCGTACAGTACAGACTAGTAGCGACGTTACAATACTTTACAAAGGACCTGTATATATATATATATATATAAATATATATATATGTAATGTATATATATATATATGTATATATATATATACATGTGTGTAAATATATAAACGTATGTGTATACCTATATGTATATATGCACATATATATATACGTATGTATATATTGTCGTTGTACAGTTCATAACAGTCCACATTAATATACACACATAGTTCTGAAGAAGGATTTGAGAATTACAATCTCATCGTAAAACATATATTCAATCTTAGCGGACAATCATTGAGAAAAGCCAGATTGAATTATTGTTCATTGAGAAGCACTGGCATTGTTTCCACTACCGATAGCCTCATAAAATCTCTCAATGATATTTCCTCTCTTGCTTATCACAAAGTAGTGGAAGTTTGAATCTCATTATGAAATACAACATTGTGATGATAACGCGCCCAGCCTGCAGGTCGACCGCGCCGCGTGCCAAGCGAATAATCACTATTGTAGCGAAAGCGTAATGAACTTGATTGAGTAATTTGAGACTATTACAGGAATACACGTCCGAGTTTATAGCTTTGTTCAGTTCTGTAGAAAACTGTTCTAACCACATTATTTTGAGAAAACGAGGAAATACTTGCCGCATAAGACGTTTCGGATTCGTGGGCAGGCAACACACTTTAGGTTATTTACCGGTTTCAGATATTTAAAGTATGTGAATGCAACCTCACATTGTTTACTTTAGTCGGCGTTTGTTACTACCAATGAGTTATCAATTTATATCTATGGACACACTATCTACGATACAAATATCTGGAATGGACTATTCAGAAAAGATTGTTAGTACTCTGGTCGTTGACTCTCAACCTCCTCGAGCGGTGAGGATGTCGTATTGCCTCTTTAAGCGCTTCTTAGCCAATAATAATCTAGGAAATTTGCAGACAAGGTAGCCTAAGCCTCATCTCAATATCTACAAGATGAGCCTTTCACAGTTTTGTCGAAACTTTGACTAAAAAAAGAATGTTAAAGGAACTTTCTCATTTTACTGCTGGTACAGCAGTGTTTGATATTATAATTTAAATCCAAGGATGCTGAGGATTTGTAAATTCTCGACTAGGGCGGGAGCTGAATCTGTGTATCACCTACATCGGGAGTACGTGGAATCACTACACCAACGAGGACGTCACTCTGTCATCAATCTTTCTTCCTGGGGTAAGTGCAGATCATACATATCCAAAAGGGGTCATCTGGAGGAGAAGAGGGGAGGGTGGCTCATTGGCTAGTAATGCGGGAATGATCTCCTCAAATCCCTTCCGGCGGTCAGTTACTGAACACCCCAGCTATGCTGTTGAGATTGGAAGGAGATCTGTCTGACCAGTGCTCTACATCGTTCATGAAGAAGGCGAATTTCTGAAGATTAGCGTTTAATGCGAGGAGACGATTCGATTTGTAGAAGGACTGGAACTCGCACAAGTGGATGTGGCCAGTTTCGATGTTATATATCGAAGAAAAAATAGGTAGCACGTACCCTCGATTTGGATGAAACGCGGGTTCAAAACCCGCCTGAGGTCGAATGTTTTGCGTATTATCTAGCATCCTTGGGTGTCAAAAATAGCATTCCTGAAGCCATGACAAGCGCAGTGATTTGATGTAAGCGCAAATTTTGGTGTTCTATAGGTCGTTTCTCTGCTTTAACAATAATTGATTTCTAGGACGGTTTAGTGCCGAGTTCTCTTTTACTTGTGCTCTCCAATCTGGCTCGTTTACGTTTCTGTAATCTTCTGAATGGCGAATGTTTGCACACTTTTCAATTGCCTATTCGACAATTCAAATTCAAGTATTGTCTTAAGCTTAACGTTACTCACAGAGAAATAGTTTTCATGTGCCAATGTGAGTGCTTTTCGCTACTTCAGACGTATTCATTGGAATAAAGCGTTTTCTGAGGTTTGGCTACTGGGTAGAGCCGTTCTACCAGGACAAGAAGATGGTAAGCGCTAATCTCTTCATGACGTTTGAACTTTTCTGTATTTTTTCATGCAATTGAACTGTTTTACTGAAATGTGTAAATCTTGCGGGAAAACTCTTTTCCTGAAGTAATCTTTCCACAGCAAATTTGTATATAGTTGTATCAATTATCTTAAGATTTGCAGGCTCTTCACGAACAATTCCGAGTCCTTCAATCGCAGTTTTCGAAATACAACCGCCGCGTTTCAAGGCGTTGCTTCAGTTAGATAGAAATGTGAGTTTCTTTATTTTATCCCTCCAAACTTCTATGTTGCCTTCAGTTCTCTCCATGTTTAGTAGATTAATGGGACGAGATAGTCCAGTGACTCATTATGCAAGGTAAAAGCAAGGCGTTGGGTCGATCTCCTCCCTAACAATCTTCTGCATTCAGTCAGTTGGAATTACCTTGTCTTAGCTACCCTCGAGATCCCAAGGAGAATCGTCTCGGCCATCATTCTACGACATTCATGAATAAAACGAAATCTTAAAGCAGCAGCCGAAGCAACGCATGACGTACTCGAAGATCAGATGCTTGTGGGAGGACGAATGCGAGAAAACGAATCAAACTTCAAGCCTCGAGATCCGCAGAGTAAGTTATGATGGCGGGTCCTGTAGAGGATTACTTTCTACCTTTTCATGTGCCTCCTGACTCTTATTTAACGGTAAGGTACGGTGTGATTATGTACGATGCAAACAGAAGATTGCTTAGATACGAACAAACCTTGGAGCTTAACGTTTTTGTCTTGTAGGCTCCAACTCTCATCAAGCCTTTGCTGAGCTAGGAGTAGTGGGACGACGTCATCGTGGCCATAGTTCTTTCTCTCGGCTATGTTTGACCTATTCGGTGGCTGTTAGCAGTCACTCTTCACAGCACTGATTTACGCACAAATACCCTCAAAGCATAATGATGGTTGTGATTCATGACGCAAAAATCTTTCCGAGTTTTCTCGGATCTAATAAGTTTTTTGATTTTGATCAAGACGGGATGGTGACTTCAACCGCGGCTTCTGCTTAACTGGCGGTTTGATGCCAATTTATGTGCTTTGGATCGTTCCCGTGATAGGGACGCTGTTATCCCCGAATGGGCTAAAACATGGCTGTGGGTATGAATCAGTTGCCCAAATCTTTTGCAGTGTAGAATACTGTGCTGTCCGGTGTCCATTTCTTGCCCGATTCATGAAACTTTTGCCCGTGTTTCCTCAGTAAGTACCTACTGGCAGTAATACTATTCGTGTAGGTAAAGTTTCTTGCCTCACCTTTAGAACTGCTCATGCGTTTATCGTGTAGTTTCTTTGATTTGATATTTAGGTTTTTCATAACATACATGCTGCCGGACTTGAAGACGACGTGTTGGTGACGTTCAATACCTCACCACACAGTTGTACTTTGTATAGTTTCGATGAAATCTATAGAGAGGTGAGGAGTGTTTTCATCAAGTATCAGCTGACTGTATAATCTGACGAAAGCGTATTGTTTCAGCATTGCACAAATGTATATAACCCTCTTGGAGAAAGCGATAGTAGGGCTGATACATGTTTCAATGTCAAACTAACCCAGAGACCAAAGCAGCTTTTGAATATCAACGGTAGGGGCTTTTCTTCATGAAGATTGCTCTTTTACTGCTTTGACATTCATGTAGTTTTCCCATCTTCAAGCTTTCTCTTGGTTTTTCCTGACAAACGCAATATTTCTGCGTTCCTCATTGAACTACGCATCTTATCCTAAGAGTATAGGATTGATTATATCTTTATTACAAAGCGTTCTTTTGCTTCATGAGTAATTCCGCATTTTGACCACTAACTGGACGTAATTGTAGGAGATTTTTCTGGAGTCTATTTTGGTGGATGCTGCAGAGTTATACTTTGTGAACCCCAAACATGTCGTGAAAATTACGTTCTTCGAGAAATCGCGGGCAATGAAACAGTGAGCTTCGTCATGTTGCATGATATATTCATTGTTGATTAAGCCAATAGAAAATTCTTATTGAATTAAGTTTGAAGAGCGCTGATATCTGGTAAGAAAAATTTCAGCCAGTTCTTCATGATTTACGACTTCTTGGTCCACAACAGGGAGTTGCTCTGGCTATTGACTGCTCAACTATGATGCTATGCAGAGACGACTCCTCCAACTTCCTACGTTTTGAAGGAATCTATTTGGCCTGCTACGAAGTCGCCAGGTATGTAGGATAAATCAGCCTAAACTTTCTTCAAGTGTAGACAACCGAAGATGGGATCGTGTGTTGAAGATATCTTGTAGAATTCTCTCCAGAAACAAAACGATCCTGTTTGTTCATATGGAGACTGTCGACTGTCTTAGTACTCTCATTAAGGTGTGGGTAATCCCCAAAGGCAATCACATAAATGTGTAAATATGTGACACAAATCTTCGAATTGCGATTGCTTGTTGTCTTTTGATGGTCTTCCATTAACAGAAGGTTTTCTGGTGAAGGAGACATTATGATTAATCTAGCAACGATATCTTTGATGACATCTTTAAAACTGGTCAGACTATTGGGAAGATCGCTCAACTGCAGTTTTCGAGTTGTTCGAAGAAAAAGTTCCTAGTGGAGGTGGTCCCAATCATCCAAATTCTGGAGAGTTAGTTGTGCAAACGAGCGTCAATGTGCTCAAGCACTCAACACTTTTTGTGAGCCTTGGAATCTAGGCACTCGGCCGCAAGCCCACTTCTTCCACTACCTCGTAGTTATTGGAGGGACCGCGTAGAAAGAAGACTTTCAATGTTCCTTGTCAAATGTGATCCAAAACATGCGTGTTCTTCACCACGAACACTCATGTTTCGTGCAGAAGCTCGTGGAATAATCTATGCATTATACGATCGCGTGGACAACCATCTTTCCGAGCTCCACATCAGAAGAAGAAGCTTATTGAGCTTCTCTGGAGTAAGAGTTAAGGTTATAATGGACACCGTTTTGAAATTCTCTTGATAAACTCGCTTGCGACTGTAGCGAAGGTATGTGGATTTGATTCTTTTGTTGAGCTAATGAGTGCAGAGATTTCCGACTATTTTGGCGAGTACGCTAATTTCCATGTTTTATTCATTTTTTTTCAGTATGATCAGTGAGCCGAATCGAAGTGAGGTTCGAGTTAGATGGCGAACAGCTTTGCTTCCTGTTCGACCCTCCTCAGTAACTGATGGACAGTCGGTTTTACTCCTTTTACACTCGTTTAAAAGTAAAGCTAATGACTTCGAGTAGCGTACTGAAACAAAGTGGATTTTGGAACTTGACCGTGGATTTCTTATCACCGTTCGTTTTCAAGTTTTTTGAAGTGTTTATACAACAACAAGAAATTTCGTACTACTGTCTAAAATATGTATGGTTTGTGAATGAGCCATGGATCTAATTTTCCGTTTACTAGTTTTCCCCAAGTGCAGCAGTAATTGCTTTTTATAACATTTCTTTATTTGAAGGATCTAACTTCCATTTCAGATGGGTAACTGGTCTGACGTACCGCGATTCCGTGAAGACTAGATTTGGTAGAACCTCTCGTGCAACAGTTACTACGCCAGTTTATGGACAACGTTCCTGTGGTTAATCTTCTATCATTTTGCTTTTTAGTTGTTCCTAATGCTGAATTTACTGCTTTAGCGAATTCTGAAAACGTTTTATGATGGCGGATCTGATTTGATTCATTTGCTGGCACTTTATGATATCGCAAATATGGATAGTTGTATTTCTGCTGGCGCTGAACCTGATCCTGAGTGGTTAACCCTTGTGATTACTTTACGGGGAGTGACCGGAGAGATTTTCAAGGTTACTGCTCTCAGAACAATTGATGTTGTGAGTTTCCTTATCCAACTTTGAGTTTACTCTTACATGACAGTAGTTTATTTACCCAACTTTGAGGTTTTATCTATTACACCAATTTTGTAGTCATTTTTGGGAGTTATAGGATTCTGTTAGAAGAGTGGACTTTTTTACTGAAGATGAGATTATGGTGCTGATTTGCTATGATGGAAAAAATACCGTTGTTGAAATGTATCACCTTATGGAGGAAGATGCGAAAAAGTGGCAGTCGGAGGTTCCTTTGGTTAGGGTTTTCTTGTATTTCTTTGCACTCAATCAGCCATCAATCCAAAGGCACTATTGCTAATGTGACAGTAATTGGCAATGCGCAAATGGCGAGGTCCTTAGTGGAAACTTTTATGCTATTCAACATGGAAGACTTTCTGGTGTTGCACCCTGATTAGGACTCTTCGACGCTAGCCTATATTTCCAATCGCGACAGCGTGTTAAATAGTCGTTTAGGGGGCTAATTACATGAATAATGAGATAACGTAGAGGATACACTTAAGCAGTAAAGCATATTTTCAATTGATATTTTAATGAAATGTTCATTCTGAGCGTGTGCAGCGTAGCGCCTGTAAGTGTGCTACGGGATAAGTCGAATCAGTCGGTGCGTCGATCCAAGACTCCAAGATCTCCAGCTTTCTATTCGGAGCCGGCAGTTTGGTAATCCAGTTATTTGTCCTTTGAAAACACTGACTTGATGCATCCCAAAGCGACCGCAAGTCACTGTTGAAGCCAGTAGTGTCCTCATTCACATATACGATAATTGATGAAGTCACACGTATAGTTCATCTTACCGGGGTTAATCAAAGCCGAAAACTTCATCCTTCATAAATCCTGCCCTTCTTTGATCTACTTTTCATTGTGAATTTTCAGTATTTAGGCAGCGTGTCCTCTTAAGTACACTTCAAATTCGTTGAGTCGCAAACAGAGAAGGAAACAACGTGCCGCGCGAATGACCGAGGCTTGATTTTTTCTGTACTATTTTCAAGAAATCTGCTTATTAGATCTTGCGAGTTTTTCTTTATCAGATCTATAGCGTCATTGTTTTTTATTCGTAATCAATAGTTTCAAAATTCAAACGTTGATCGTGCGCATTGTTTCAACATTGTGATCTGCGGGTTGGCCTGTTATCCGTGTTCATGTTGATATTGGTAGTTTATCTAGGCGGAGTGGCTAGTTTCCTCTCTGATGATTTACAGAGTTTTCCAGACAACTCTTGTTCAATTAGTGATTTGCTTTGTGTCAATACTAGGAGTCTTCTCAGTTCTGTTGGTGCTTTAGTCATAGTACATTCGAATGAAATGTTTCATTTTGTAATTGGGAGTGTAAAAAAGGGTTTTTCCAATATCGAGAATATTACATACTTTTTTGTGATCGAGGTTCAAAATTTTCTGATTTAGTGTCAATGTTAATACTTCTCACTAGGTTGTAGGGTGACATTCGAAATTCTGGAAACACTTAGCCACTTCAGCTTTCCCACGTTACATGTGATTGGACATTTTTGACTGCCGTGAGTGGCTTACGTTGTAGTTTCTAGTTCTTTTTTTTCACTGTTAATTATTTTTGTAATATGCCGCGGGACCTATTTCAAGATATTCTGCGCTTCTTCTTGGCCTCTTAGATGCACATATCCACACAGTCGCACATTGCATTACATTTATAATGTATATGACTATTCTTGATTTTTTTTTGGAATTTTACTGACAAAAATCCCTCTTACACTCGAGGATTGCAGCTCAAAATGGGGAATATTTTGCTCGCCAGATAAGTTTTTGCGAAAACCAACCGGGCTCGGATGTCATGCCAATGTTTTTTCCTGGAAACGTTTACATGCGAATGAAATCTTAGATCATCCCGCTCCGCTCCACTTCATTACTCTCTCTGTGAGGTGTGGAAAGCTATAACGAGCAAAATTAATTTAACATATGTTTTACAGCTCGATGGAAATGTAACATGTATACGGTTGTCACTTCTTCGAAGAGGTGAGCTGTTAAGCGCTGATTTATAAACACATTCGAAGTAACGCCTAGCTTCACGTGCTGCCCCATGGGTTACCCATGCTTTTCTGCATACTTCCATCCTTCATATTTACGTGGATAACCTGCTTGAGCTTTTTGCACTTTCTCCGACGTATGCCATAAAAATGATGCACGAGAAGTTTTTATCAAGGGGAACTTAGATTTTGTATCTTTCGATTCGAGTGTTTTCCTAAGAACCCACAGCTCAATGATTCAATATGCCTGATAATCATTTCTTGAGCCACTCATGTCAGTGGTCTATCAAGGACGGCTGACTTATAGAGCACGATACACGTGTTTCGATCATGCGATCTCGTCAGTCGGGCAGTTACCCTTTCTCGTCTTTTGCTAATCTCTGTCGGTGCTCCACCCCCACACTAAGAGTTAGCGACGACGAACGTTTTACACTCTATGTCCAGTGAAACTCACCGAACACAGAGTGTTGTACACTCGATTGCTCCGTGATAGACCACTGACTGGCTCAAGAAATGATTATTATCCATATTGAATCATTGAGCTGTGGTTCTTAATAAAACACTCGAATCGAAAGATATGATATTTTGAATATACTACCCAAAAGTAATCGAGTGTACAACACTCTGTGTTCGGTGACTTTCATTGGACATAGAGTGTAAAACGTCCGTCGTCGCTAACTCTTTGTGTGGGGACTGGAGCACCCACAGAGATTAGCAAAAGACGAGAAAGGGTAACTGCGCGACGGGATCGCAAGATCGAAACACGTGTATCGGGCTCTTTAAGTCAGCTCTCCTTGATAGACCACTGACATGCGTGGCTCAGGAAATGATTATCAGGCATATAGATTTTTTACTTTATAATTTGATGTGCGAAAACCATCACTTTTTACATTCCACTTGCACATTCATCTTTCACGGAAGTTCTCGACCATTTCACGTGTTGTCTCGATTTTTGCTTGACAATTTCGTCTTTACGAGTGTCACAGAATGCTGGTCATGACGATCCTCCTTGCAATCTCAAAGGTAGCCAAGTCAAGTCCTCTGATGGGTTTATTGTAAGAGAGCGTCAGGAGAGGGGATCAAATCAAAGCCCTGCTTATCACCTTGGTTCCTGATAGCACCACTAATTGCTACGCTACCTTGCCCCATCAGGTAACTAATAATTCAGAAAATCGCTTCCGTTGTTCTATAGTTTAATCTTTATAGTTTTACCTAATGACCCTAATGTAGCGGAAAGTTCTCTCCAAGTGAAAACTTCCAATACATCGCAGTATTTCTGTAGCCTCCATCGACTACAGCCACTGCGACGGGACGAGTGTTGACCAGCGTCAATTTCTTACCGCTGACGATCATGCTCACACTATAGAAAGCGTTACCGTGATTCAAATTAGATTTGATATACGGCACTTATGAGTCGACATCAGCGATGTGTAAATAATCTATGAAATTTCAAAAGCAAGAGATCATAAACGCCGAAGTAATCCACTGAGAAATGAGTGAAACTCAATTTGTACTGGCCAATATGCTTCTCACGTGTGATCTCATATCAAGTGACAGTGTCTCAAATATGTGAAGAGAATGTCGCTAGCAGCGTACTCAAATCTTTGTTTGAGAGATACTGTTTAGATCGGAAGCACCTGTTTTGTTTTTTGGTATCTACATCTGTTAATTATACCCTGACATTTTAGACCACTAATCAGCTTATGTTAAGAATACCGTTGCTAAAAGCATTGCATCATAAGTGTGTCGCTCGTAACATGAGGCCAACGGCTGGACTGATTGGTAAGTTCTTTGCAGTTATATGATTCCCACTGCTATAACAAATTTGTGTAAACTTTGTGTTGTAGTGATAGGTGATGAAATCTTGAAGGGGTCAACTGTGGACACAAATTCAAACTTTATAACGAAGAACTTGCACGAGCTCGGCGTCCACGTGAAAAAGGCAAGTATGCCCTTCAAATTATTTGCATCTATTCATTGATTTCTCAAGACCTTAGTGATCAGTGCAGTTGAATTCGAATAAGGAATAGATGAGGAGATCATAGCAAGTGCGCTTTTGGTTTCTAAACAATTCAACAGACTTAATATTTACTCCGGCTTCTTCCGCCCACTGGTGGATTGATAGCTCAAAAATAAGATAATCATAATGCAGACAACTGCCGGTCATCTATCAGATTCTGACGATCGACAAAGTTCAGTTGTTAGTAGTAGTACTGTACAAACATTTTTTACGTTAGAAGAAAAGTGATTCCTTTTCGGAGGCTTCCAGATGGTCCCATGTGCCCGCTGATGTAGAGTGACGTGCAAAAGATTTGCATCAGGCGGGACGAGTTTGCATTTCACTCAGTCCGGTAGTGCGTGCTCTTTCCTCTTCACCACCGATGCAGTTTGCCACCACTTTTGGTATGAATAGTAGGATAGGTATAACAAATAGATGCGTTGTAGCGTAGAAAGAGTGGTGGCAAACAGGCGTTAGTGGTGTAAGGTAAAGTGCACGCACCCCTGGATTGTGTGAAATGCAGGTCCAAGTTCCGCCTGAGGTAAATGCTTTTCACATCACTCTACATAGGTGTTATGTAACATCATGCCACCGCTTGAAGCGGTAAGAGAGAATTTTGTTTAAGCAAAAATGCTTGGGAACTATGCACAATCAAACCGAGCTTTGTTTTGTAGAGGATTTGTGGAGATTATCTGGAAGCACAAACGAAACTTATCCTGGGAAAAGTAACATGGGAACGAGTTTGACTCGAATCACCATGGTCCCCGGAGTACGGCTTGATGACGGCCGCTGAAGAGATCAACAGCTATTTACGCTGTTCATATTAACGAAGCCCCAATTTAATTCCATATCCTTTCTGAAAAAAAAGCATTTGAATTCGCGCTCGTCGGCAATCTTTGTTATATAGTAGTCTTGAGGCAATCGATGTTTGGTATACAATTTTCTCTTTGACAACAACGACCGGTTGGTTCGAATTAACATTTATAAATCACTGAACCATAACTTGTGCGGACAGAAATATTCGGGCAAAAGAACTTTATGATCTTCTGCAACATATCGTGTACTCAAGACAGGATTAGTTTCAATAATTTTTTTTTGAATCGGTTCTTTTTTCGACGTCCCCCATTTTCAAGGCTCTTGTCTCCTATTCAAAACTTCTTGGATTACCACTGCAATGTATGTCCGATAGGAGATCCTGAGTCGAAATACGTTGTTAATGCCGAGTTGTCTCTATTGCTTTACGCCCCATTTTGAACCCGAATGAGGCAATTGCTCGAATGCACTCTTTGTCTGACTTCCTTTTGGCGATCCAAGTGAATACAAACAGCAAGTGATACGTCATTAGCAACAAAACGAAGCGAGGAATGCGCATTTACATGATGCATAACGTGACCCGACGCTTGATAAGAGTACATTCCAGGGTGCCTGTTCGGTTATGAGAGGACAAATGAAAAACCGACCTTATTCGTTGGAACGGAATTTTTGCAGGATTGTTATAAATTTTTTGAAAGCTGAGACTTCAGGCTACAGCCACACGTTGCCGGTTTTCGAAGAAGCCTTTTTTGAGTTGCTGCTGAAGGAAATTTCTCGCCTTGAAGACGCGCATATTTCTCACCGCACAGGGCTCCTTTGGACTACTAGTAATCATTGGACTAATGGTTCAAAGAAAGAGCTATTTCGACGAGAAATATGCGCTAGTTTTGTGTGGAGTTTACGGCATTATAAAAAGTTGTTTTGAAAAATTGGCGACGTGGGGCTGTGGCCAGAAGTCCTAGCTTTCAAATGGTTACTAACACTTAAATGAAAAGTTGCTGTCCAACAAATGGGGTCGGTTTTTCATTCTTCTCCTCGTGGATGAATAGAACCTATTTTAGTGTCAAACGGGTAGTTTTAACAAAGCATAAGCCGCAACTATTTTTCACCAACCTAATGAAGTCACAGAACTTGCTTTATGCTACTTTCGAGGTTTGTCAGTACTTCGCAGTTTGCTTGATGAAACTGTCCAGAAAACAGTCATCAAGAACCAAGATCTTTGAGCAACAAGCGGAATCACGTGTGAATACGAAGATCTCGGCGATCGATGGAAGCTTGAAAAAAAAACGATCCGAATGAACGAAAGGCCGAATTTGCATAATTTCTGATATCGCCTAACGTGAAAGAAATTTGAAGCGGTAAAATAGAAAGATTTTGTTCAAACAAAAATGCTTGGGAACTGTGCACATTTGAGCACTTCGTTTTGTGGTGGAGCTTTGTTTTGTGGTGGATTTGTGGAGATTATCTGGAAGCACAAACGAAACTTATCCTGGAAAAAGTAACATGGGAACGAGTTAGACTCAAATCACCATGGTCCGCGGAGTACGGTTTGATGACGGCCGCTTAAGAGATCAACACCGGTTCGCGCTGTGCATATTAACAAAGCGACAATTTAATCCCATATCCTTTCTGAAAAAGGCATTTGAGTCTGCGCTCGTCGGCATTCTTTGTTATATAGTAGTCTTGAGGCATTCGAAGTGTGGTATACATTTTCCTCTTCGATAACACCGATCGGTTGGTTCGAATTGACATTTGTAAATCACTGATTATCAGCTGTGGTGACGGAAATATTCAGGCAAAAGAGCGCTAAGATCTTCTTCAACATCTCGTGTACTTAAAAGAGGATCAGTTTCAATAGTTGTTTTGAATTGTTTCTTTTTCCGACGTTTCGCCTTTTCAAGGCTCTTGTCTCCTACGCAAAACTTCTCAAATTACCACTGCATTGTATGCTGAATAGGAGATGCTGAGTCAAAGTACGTTGTTAATCTCGAGTTGCCTCTACTGCTTTACGTCCCATTTTGAACCCGAGTGAGGCGATCGCTCGAATGCAGTCTTTGTCTGACATCCTTTTGGCGATCCAAGCGAATATAAACAGCAAGTAACACATCATCAGCAACAAAACGAAGCGAAAAATGCTCATTTACATGATGCATAACGTGACCCGACACTTGATAAGAGTGCATTCCAGGGTTCTATTCGATTATGAGGGGACAAATGAAAAACCGACCACATTCGTTGGAACGGAACTTTTGAAGGAATGTTAGTGACTGTTTGAAAGCTGACACTTCAGGCTACAGCCCCGCGCTGCCAGTTTTCGAAAAAGCCTATTTTGAAGTTGCTGCTGAAGGAAATTTTTCGCGTTGCAGACGCGCATATCTTTCGCCGCACAGAGCTCTTTCTTTGGACTACTAGTAATCACTGGACTAATAGTTTGAAGTAAGAGCTCTTCGGGCGAGAAATATGTGCTAGTTTTGTGTGGAGTTTGCGGCGTTATAAACTGTTGTTTTGAAAGATCAGCGAAGAGGGCTGTGGCCAGAAGTCCTAGCTTTCAAATGGTTACTAACACTCCTATGAAAATTTGCTGTTCAACAAGTGAGGTCGGTTTTTCATTCTTCTCCTCATGGACGAATAGAACCTATATCAGTGTCAAAAGGGTTATTTTAACTATGCATAAGCCGCAACTACTTTTTCGCCAACATAATGAAGTCACAGAATTTACTTTATGCTACTTCCGGAGTTGGTCAGTACTTCGCAGTTTTCTTGATGAGACTGTTCAGAAAACAATCAATCAAGATCCATAATCTTTAAGCAACAAGCGAAGTTACGTATGAATACGAAGACCTTGGCGATTGATGGAAGCATGAAAAAAAAAACGATCCGAATGAACGAAAGGCCGAATTTGCATAATTTGTAATATCGCTTAACGTGAAAGAAATTTTGTGTTAATTTTGAGAGTTTTGGAAATATCAACGATCCTAGAGATTCGGCGTTATCGCTGTTCTTTATATATGTTAGTCCATCCAACAATTAGTGAATCATTTTCGCCAAATTCAACACTGTCAATGCTTGGAATTCCAGATATCCACCATTGGTGACAACATCGATGAGATTAGTAAAGAAATTCAAGCTTTTAGTGAGCGTTTTGATTACGTTTTCACAACGGGTGGAGTTGGTCCCACTCACGACGACATGACTTACCTAGGTATGTTTGAAAAGCATCACAACCAATGTTTCATTTGAGCCATCGTGTTCTTGCTTGTTGTCGAGGCGAACAGCATGTTCTGGAGTCTAAGGTGACCAAAGATCTTTGAAACGTTACTGGTACGACGCAGAACCGTGATTGTGAGATGAGAACTGACACTAATAAAGGTGTATACTGAAATTATCACCACATTTCTTTTCTACCCGTCATTCTTTTTCTACTTTTCCATGAATTGTAACTGCGAAACCGCGTAGAGGTACTGAATGAGCTAACACGAATGTGTTGACAATATTCATCTAGAAGTGGCTATTTTGGAGGTTTTGAATTCCTCGGAGTTAGTGAGAATTAAGGGGGTAGACATTCTACTCGACCAAATAATTTTGTATTCTGAGCAAAAAGAGCTTAACGCATAGTATCAATCGCGTAGGACACATGTTTTCCAAACAATCATTGTTTTGTTTGTTATAAGTCTTGCTCTTCCACTTTCTCTTCTTTCTTTTGCCTCTACTCTTTTCACGTTGATGATAACGGTGACTGTTCAAATAAGCTCTTTTCTTTGATAGTGATTTTACAATCTCTTCAATG